>WBMZ01010516.1:0-66630 GCA_013400975.1 Atrichornis clamosus | reverse complement strand
CCCGGCCCCGCCGCCCCCGCCGCCCGCACCAAGCGCAGCCGGCGCGGGGAGCGCGCCCGCGGACACGTGCGCGCCGAGAGCGACGAGATGCTGATGATGCTGACCTACTCCATGGTGCCGGTACGAGCGGGGCCGGGGGGTAGGGACCGGCGAGCCGAGGCTCGGCCCGGCTTTAGCCCCGCGCTCGCGTTTGCCCCGCCGGCCCCGGGCCGCTCCTGCCGCGGCGGCTTTACCTGGAGCCGAGGCGCACAGCCGGTGCTCTGCCGCGGGAACAGCGGCTGCCCGCCCTGTGGGAGTGCTGGGGCCTCAGAGCTGATGGGCCGCTGGTGAGCTCACGAACGTTACCATCGACCTCTGCAAACGAGAGTCACACGGACAAACGCAGGGAGGGTGTGAACTCCAAAAACTTAGTTGCAATAATAAGACTTCCAGTTTCCAAGGTTTCAGGTTTTTAAAACTAACACCGTTAAAAGAACCCCCGTGTGTTTTCTGCTGTTCAGTTTCTCAGCACGAGGCACTGGACATCACTTTTCCATAACAACTCTTTGAAATTGATAGTGCCCTTTCAGTAAATGTTAAGTTTACGGTGGCATTTGGTGTGCCAAGAGAACTCTATGTCCTTTGTCTGGCAAAACTGAGTAGTTTTTTTGCATGTCAATGAAAAGTTTATTTTGCTCAGTAGAAACTACGTCATATAGTTGAAAAATTACACAGGTTGTATAGTTAAAAATTTTTGAATAGATTGAAAAGCTTTTATGTTCTGAGTCAGAAGAAATGCAAGAAAAATATTAGTATTGAGAGAACCTTAGTGCAAATTCTAAGGACAGCAGGCCTAGGCCCACAGAAAAAGCAGGAAAGTCTAACTCAGGCTCTTCCTCGTGTATTTATATTGCTGGTTTTAAAAATTCCTTACAGAAAATACCTCTTCAGTAACGTTCTGATGTTGTTTGGATGTTAGATTAATTTTTTTTTAGCTAGACCATTTAAGTCCTTGTGCTTTGAATTTAGAATTAGTAGTACAAGACTTCTGCAGTTTGAAGAACACTTGTTTTATTGAGATGTGAAACTGAAAGGTGTTGAGTATTTGGTCCTAGTTTCAAATTCCACTTACCAAAGCAGCAACGTGTTTGACAGACCCTACGCATCTTACAAGAGTGCATAATTTTCTGTTGTCTTAAAATCACATTGTTTTGTACTCAAAATTGTATTTTAAATAAGTTCCATTAAGAAGTCATCCCTGAATTTGGCACTGCAGCTCATTTTGCTCTATCTGATATGAATTTTTGAGTCTGAGGGATCCACAAATAAAATTATTGGAGAAAGGACTCTGATCCTGATAGGGATTGAACACTGTCAGTGCCGTTGTTAGGTGCTCAAACTTGAATCATCAGTTGCAGCTGGGTGTCTGGGACATTCTGACAGTGGCCACTGAGTGTGCTCGTGTGCTGTCAGCAGGTCCCACGTGTGGATTATGTGAATTTCATTGTTCTCTTCAAACAGCACCGAGCACACGGTGCATATTTTAGCAGCACGTGGCCAGACCCTGCACTTGTGCCTTTCAGTGTGCACTGTCATTACTGCTGTGTGTGATGTGCTTCATCCAATGTGTGTATCCTGCAGGGAGTTGCTTGGGAGGGTTTTATGCCTTTTTGTTCTTACAAAACATCCATCAAACGTTCTTCGTGCTGGCTGGTGCTCAGAAGAGTGTGTAACTGTGTGCAGAAACACTTGCTCAAGGGGAAATAAGTCCCTAGAAAATTATTCAAGCACCCCCTCCTCCCACTCCTGCATTTCTGTATTTTGAATCTAACTCCCACTGACGCAATTTGAAGACTTGGCTACTTTTGTAGTGTGAGACAAAGTTGCTTAGAGTTGGCGATTTGGCCCCTACGACCCTGGTGGGCCTTGAAACCATGCTCCAGCCTCTGTTGAATGTGGGTCCTGAAGGGAGGTTTTGCCTGAGCTGGTTCTCTCTGGCAGAGGCAGTATTTCTGCAGGTGGTACTGCAGATATCAGTGTCCCACTGCGCTGCACAACCCCTGGTCGGGAGACATCTGCTGTTGGCCACTTCTCAAGAATCTTTGAAATAAATATAGGCATCAAACCCCGTATTTTAGCTGTACTAATAGTATATTTTTGTTTCAGGGCCTCTTGTTATGCATTTATGTATACATTGTAAGAGAGTAAAAACAGGAAATTGGCAAATCTGCTGCTGCAGAAAGACGGACGGGAGGGTAGCAGTCCACTAAGTTTCAAAGTGTGATTTAAGTGCAAGAGCTGGTGGCTTGTGGTGGCTACCAATTATCTGGGTAGTGGTTTCATAGTTTAGGTTGTCTTTTTCCTTCCCCCCTCCCCCCCATTTCCCCATGAGAAAACCAAGCTTTTAGCATTTAAATAAGAATTTTTATCTGTAGCTTTGCTTAGTGATGATGCTGGCTGTGAATGAGCTGCTCATCTTCCAGAGCTAAGCTGGAGGTTCTGTTGCAGACTATTTGCACTTCTTGAGTGCTGTGTTTTTCAATTGTCACCTAAGTTGCAGTGATTGGTAAAAGTAGTGCTGCTGAGATAATTGGAGGGCCCCAAAGCAAATTGTAATCACTTCAACAACCTTGACAGAACAATTTAGATTAAAATGCAGTTAGAATTAGAGTGCACATGGACAATGTGTATGTTACAAATTACAGGGTAGGAGCCAAGTGGTTTTGAGGAGTGTGAGGGGAAAGAGAACAAGCATATTCTGATATTCAAAACCAGTTAGCACTTCTCAGCTAATTTAAATTGAGTCTATAATTTTAAAAGTAAGAGCTGTTTCAGTACAGCCTGGAATCCAGTATATTCTTAGTATGTATCAGACAGAACAGGAATGCATTGTCAAATATGGTTTGGTTTTGCAGCAAAAGAATACCTGCCATCAAACTAATTGTCCTCTATCCGAGCCTGTTAGATTTGTCAGTTGAAATTAATGATGCATTAATTTTAAAAATAATGATTGACAGTGGCAAATAACCTTGCTAGGACTGGATTTCAGTCTGCCTTTCAGATTGCCTTGCACTTGTTTGTTCTGTCTTTTGGGACTAGTGCATTCCACTATTTGTAAATAGAGTAATTGTACAAAGATGAGTAAATGTGCAATTCTGGGTACACGGTTCATCAGTTATCACGTATGGCACAGCCCTGAAACAGTGACCTTTTATTTTTTGGCTAAAAACATTTCCCATAGAGAGTTGAGGAACTTCCAGAGTTCATGTTCATAATGTTTTTATTTCTGCTGTTTGTTTTGATGAGTTGCAAAATGCGTTAGAATGTTGACTCTCAGTACGCAGGACCTGTAAAGTGACTATTTCCTCAGCCAAGAAATGTGTATTTGTAAAGATGACTTCTCGATTGATAAATTTTAGTCTACTCTAGATTAAAAGCACCTTTATGAATATGTCTTCCTTCTTGGTTTTGTAAAGTCTTGTTTTTTTGCTTGAAGTAGTTTGCATGGTTGGAGGTCCACTTCAAATTTGCAGATCTTGGTTATTCAAAGATAAGAAATTGTTTACGTGGAACAGAGGGTCGTCTTTCTTCCTGGATATGCTACATTGGAAAAGTTCCTATCACTTAAATATAAAATAAAATGGAATGCAATTTTTATTGGCTGATGTTGAATTTTAATGTCTTCCACTGATAGAGTCAATGCATGGACAACCACACGTTTACAGCAATGTGTGAAATTTAATTACTAGATGTATGGAGCTGTGTGCCCGATACTTTATTCATATTTTCAGTAAGGATTAAAATGAGGTATATTGAACAGATTCCTGTGAGAGAAACACTGCCCAGAGAGATGGATGGTGTCACAGTGTCAAGGTAATTCTAAATAGCTTATTCTTATAACACGGAGAGCCAGTTGTATCTTTGGTTTTAAAATTATTTCTGTAGGTGGGGAACCAGATACTTTCATGGAATGCATTGTTTTCAACTTTACTTTCTCTGCAATATTAGGTCCGAGTGATGGTGGATTTATGTAACAGCACAAAGGGGATATGCCTAACAGGTATGTTTGTTGCCTTAAGCATTACACCTATGTTACCTCCAGGAACACAGAAATACGGTGTTTTCAAAGAACTTGGTCAATAACTGTATCAGAGGACTATGTTATTTATTCTATCAGTATTATTAAAAAAAAGATTAATAGGGGCCACTTTGGGACTTAACTGTTCCCTCTTAATATAATTTAAGGAACTCAGTTGACGTTATTTGAAGCCACTTCTTTCCTGTGTAATTTTCATAAATAAACCTTTTAGGGTATTTAAAATACTGGTTGAGGTTTAGTCATGTTATTTTTGTGCATGTCCCACTTCAGGCCCAGCATGGGCGGAACATGCAGGGCGTAGGAACTTGCTGCCATTGCTGCAGCTGCAGTGGAGCAGTGGGACTTGGGTGAACAACTCGTTTTCCTCAGCTGCATTGCACCACAGCTGCAGGATGTGTCACATGCCACCAGTGAGGAGCTGGAGCTGCTGATGGCTGAGGCAAGAGAAGCTGTGAAAAATTTTTTCTGGTTTGGTGAGGAGTTTCAGGTAGTAGCCAGTTTTAGAGTTACGGTCCAGTTTTGAGGTCTGTCGCAGAATGAGCCGTGGTTTTTTGGGAAATGAGAAGATTAGAAAAAAATCCAATTTTTATGAGTTAAAGAAAATGTTTCACTTGTTGTCTGGTTTGAATTTTCAAATGGCAATAAGGTCTATTTGACTCAACTGATTACACATAAATGAGAATTACTGTTGTACACACAGATGTTAAATAATACTTCTGAAGTTGTAGATCAGTTCTGATTGCAGCAGTGGCTGAACCACAGACAGTCTAAAAGTTTGTTTCTTGGGACTTCAGGCTTGTGGATTCATGCTACTGGGTGCCTTCTGCACCTTCTTCTCTCTTAACATGATTGAACAACTGGCTTTCTCTGATAAAGGCCTCAGTGATGTTTCTTGCTTTTCAAGCACCTTTTTTATGTGCCTTATGCTTTTACAAGAAGCCTCAGTTTTTAGGATGAGGAAGTAATTGGATGGATGTAATGTTGTATGGAATAAATGGCCATTTACTGGAAAACTTGCAGAAAGATATTAACTGATGTTACTGCCTGTACTGATTAAAAGGGATAATTCCTGTAATGGTATTGTAAAATGATTTTCACTTTACTCATAATGCTTTGTAATTAATGCTGAAAATGGTCATCTTTAGGGAAATCTAGTAATTATTGTTATTTTCTGTTGTAGAGAGTCTTGTTGAAACAAGACAGCACTTTGGCTGGATTAAAAATGTTCACAGAACTAATTTGGTTCTTTATTGCAACTGTCACCTTTGTATTCTCCTAGTGGTTTTCTTTTCTTTTTTTTTAATGCGTATTGGGGATGACAGATGATAAATCATGAATATGTTCTGGTTCAGCCTTACTTTACTCCTGCCTGTTATGCTTGCTTCTCATTAGGGCCCTACATTTGAGCAATGTAAGAGAGTGAGACAGATATTACCATTTACATGTCACTGAATAACTGAAGCAAGCCCAGTTTCTAATGCTAGTCAGTACAATTTGGAATTGCTGTTTTCTTGCTAGGTTAAATTCTAAATTTCCTCTTTTTTTTTTTTTTTCCCTTCCTGTTATAGGCCCCCCAGGTCCCCCAGGTAAGATACATGGACAATTACAGTGACATTTTGGGGTAATTGGAACACTTGCTGGTACACAGTGTTGAAATGTAGAAATATATCTTTCACAAAATAGTCTTTCTTTGCTAATTAGATTAAGGGAGGGTAGAATAACTGCCTGCCGTTATAATGTTTTTATTTAGGCCAGCTCATGCCCCTTCTGAGGGAGGGGGAGGTTTTAGACACTTAAATTTTCTAGTGGAGGGGGTAGAATATTTGATCAAAGCCAAATGGAATTAAGAGTGGAATTAAATAGCACTTAGCTGAAGACATGAGTCTATGTATTAAAACTCCCCTGATTAAACAGGTATTATATTTAAACACCAAATCTACATTAAAAAGAAATATTGCTTACTGGTTACACCCTCCCACCTCCCCCATAACCTTTCTTCCTTTCTTATTTAATTCTCAGTCTCAGCTCTCACTCGTGGCTCAGGGCTGTGAGTGGTTCCTCGCTTGCTTTCTGTGCTGCTTAACCCGTGGGTCCACCTAGAGTAATACTCTGCTGCACAAAAGTCTGAATTGTGTTCTGCTGGGGCTCAAATATATATATCTAAACACACTGCTTGCAAATATAGTAAATGTAAGGATAAACTGCATTTATCAGAGAAAATTCAGTTATGCTGCTCGGTTTGATCAGGGCCTCCTGGACTGGATGGACGGCCTGGCTACAATGGATCGGATGGAGCCCCAGGCATGCCAGGACAAAAGGGAGAACCAGGAATAAATGGAAAAAGAGGAAAAATAGGTACAGTTTCCCTTCATATTAGGCTACAATGTTGCTTTGAAATCCAAACAAATTATACCTACTCAGCTACAAGTGAAAAAAAGTAACTAGGGTGAATATGGTTAGTAGTAAAAATATGTATTAATTGGTGCTTAATACTGGAGCAGTGCTCTTGATACCAAAATGCTTTTTATTTCTAGGTGTGCCAGGACCGAAAGGTGATCAAGGACAGAAAGGAGAACCTGGAGAAATGGGTTTACCTGGCAAGGATGGTATGCCAGGAGGAAAAGGTGCAAGAGGAGCCAAGGGGGAAAAGGGGGATGCAAACAATGATGTGATATTAGAAGGTATGGAGAAGTGCTCTTGGAAGTTCTCTTGCAATTGTGTACTTGACAGAAAAAGATGTGCTCCACTTCTGAAGCATGACTGTGATCTGCAAGGGCAGGACCAACCACTATAAATACAGCATATACACATAGTAAAGTCTGAGTATTGCTGTGCCCCGGGGATTGTTCTTTTTGCAATGTAAGTCTTCACAAAAACTTTCCTGCTTGGCCTTTGGGCTGAGGTGTATGTGAATTTTATCCTTTGCCACACTCTTTCACACAGTTGATCTCCTCCTGCTCTTTCTTTCAGTGTAGTTTTATTTTTCTGTTAGAAAATGAGGGGCAGATTTTCACTCAGGAATACGTGAAGCAGCCAAATATAAGCTGTGTAAAACTATAGCAGTGTAGTGTCTGAAGTTGAGGGCTTAGAATACAATAATTAAAAGGCAACAGTACTTTGCAACTCTCTAAAGGGCCTGTAATCCAGACAGATAAAATGCATTGATGTCCTACATGTTGTGAGGTTCTGTATGGTTCACCTTCTAACAACAGCATTTCTGTGAGTTTATTGCACCATATTTCTGTACTCAGAAACCTCTTGAGAAGGAGAGAGGCTGTTCTGTGGCTGTCCTGTGGACTCTGCAGGTTGCCTGAGACATGACCCTGTGTTTTGTACACAGGTGCAAAAGGTGAACCTGGACCACCAGGGCCCCCTGGACCACCTGGAGCGCCAGGGCCTCCAGGCAAACGGAAAGGCAAAGCTAAAGCAGAGCTTCAGGAGAACATCTACAGCAGCAAATGCACAGGTCAGTGCTTCCCAGGGTTCTTTTCTATATTAGGAACAGGTTCAAAATGAACCTATTGCTTCAAGTCTCACAACACCGTAAGTATGTGTTTAATTTTGCTGGCATCAGTAAAACTGCATGAACTCAAAGCTCAACTTGTGCTTAGGTGTTTTGCTGAAATATCGTTTGAATAAGGCAGTGAGTTACCTCCAGTACAATATAAGTCTTTCAATTGTGCTATGCTAATGCTCAGGCAAGGTATTTACAAATGGTGTTTTCTCTTAGATGGGATAAATTCGGAAAGTAAGACAAATGCAGCTGAAATTTTTTGCTTTTAAATGCTGAATATTTAATTTAACATGTAAATATAACACCCTGATTCTGGGTATTGAAGTGTCAGGACAGAGCCCAGGGAGTCTCTTTACAATGGAAAGGAGAGGGCTGGAGCAGAAATCTCATCCTGTTTGAAATTCAGAAATGCATGAACTGTTGTATGAGATAATTGGGCCATTTGCTCAGGTGGCCTCTTTTCAAGTGTTGAAACAAACTGAAATGCTTCAGAGGATAAGCTCGCTGATGGATTTCTGATGGATTTTAAATCACAGTGTGCAAATGGGAGTTACACTCAAATAACTCTGCAGAGATGAGACCTTGCTCAACGAGCTTTTATGTTTTATGACTCAGCAAACCATGAGATCTTATTACCAAAATTCAAAGAATAACCCAGCTTTTGTAATTAAATATTCATCTCTCTTTCAAGGAAAGAGAATACACATTTTACACTCTGTACAGTGATTTACACTGATTTACAACTGTAATTAACTTATTACTTAAGAATACAAGACTGTTTTTTTCAAATTAATTTTTGAATCAGGTAAAACTTCATTTCCTCAAGAGAAGAGAATAATTCGTTGGAAGCTCAGGTGTAATTTTTTCCCTTAACAATGGTATTGTTAGTGAGTTCTGAAATAAACAAAACATCTCTGCTCCATCCTCCCCACCTTCCCCCAACAGACCAAACGAATAGTTTTAATGTCTTGTAAACTCCATTAATTCTCAACCAGAATATTTTATGATAGGAAACGGTAGGATATTTACCTTGTTTTTTTCTAGAAAGAAAGTAGTGAAAATTTCCCATAAGAATCTCTGATTGAAAACTGTCTTTTTAGTTGTTTTCTAATTCATTCAACTGACAGGCATCAGGGTATTGCAAATATTCTCAAATGCAAATAGTGCACTCAGCTTTGCTACAAACACTGACCTGGTCCTTGACTATTCCACAGTCTCAGATAAACTACTGTAGATGGAGCTGCTCCTTCAGTCAACTGCATCCATTAGACTCAGCCCAAGAAAATTAATTTGTGTGTTGCAATTTATAATTCCTGCTGAGTGAGTTTGTTTTTTGAAATATTCTGACAATACCTTGGGATCAGAAGCTGGGAGGGGATGTAGAAGGATTGACAGATTCTAGCTATAGGCATTGAGCTCAGTGGTTGGGCTGACTTTTTGTGCCTTATTTGGAGATACACTGTGACCACTCGCAAACTTTCAATGTCATCTCACCAAATGCCCTGGATAATGGGTGGGAGAAATACACGTTGTTCTTGCTCCATCTTGGAGTAGTTTTCTTCTGCACGAACAAAGGGAGGATGTGACCTAAAGGAGAAAACAACAATGCAGAATAATCTATCCTTTCTTTCCTGAATGTCATGGTACCCTTTCAGCATTACTTTATAGTTATTCCATATTTTTCCTATCTTTCTGACTTAAACTTTGTCACAGACCTGAAAATTCCAGAAATATATTGGAAGGAAACAACAAAAATGTATGTCTAAAAAAATTTGCAGCCTGTACATCAAGCAGTGTGAAATGCTGGAGATGAATGTTAAGAATGGAATTAGAAAACAAGGCTGCAATGAAATCAGAAAAAATCTCAGCAAAAACTGAGAACTGTTCTCTGTGGTTATTAATTGTAAACAAACTAAAATGTGTCAATTGTTTGAAGGGCAGAAGAGATACCTGGTTTTATAGAAAAGGGTCCATAAATAATTTAATTCAGGCATTTTTTAACAGTAAATGCTAAGAGAAAATCCAACCAGTTACTTTGTTGAGGAGTGGGGGAAAAATGTTTCCAGGTGTTTGATTCTAATGTCTACCATTTCTATGTGTGTAATGTAATTGTAATTTCCCATAGTATTTCATCCTGCTTCTTTAGTGGCGTGGATGCCAGCGTTGTGCACAATGTGCTCAGTGAATGTGTTGGTGCTTTACTGCTGTGGGCATCAACAGCACGAGCAAAACCTTCCGTGTTGCCTACAGCACCCACCCTCTCTGCTGCCGCGTGGTGACTTGGGCACGAAGCTTTTGAGTTTAGCAGCCACTCATTCTCAAGAAAACCCATTATTCTGGTGTTACCGCTAAATCAGCCCTGTGCCAGCTACCTCAGCTGTCTAAAGTTATCTCATGAAAGGGGCAATTCTGTCTTCCAGAGTGGCTCCCCAGAAATTCATAGCTAAGGAACTAAAGCTGTTGATTTAATGAATTACTCCTCAGAGTTGACTGTCAGCCTGAACACTTCATTTCCGTGGCAGAAAGGAGAGCAAGTCTTGTCTTATCTCATTTTTTGACCAGACCAACCTAAGAATTTTTTTTTTCCCAGATGAAGCAAAATCCCAGTTGTCATTCCTTTATTTTAGTGGAGTCACTGATGTGCATATCTGTCATGTCAAATAGGATAAAGCATATCATTTTTCTCTTTCTCCCTCAACTCTAGGTGAGACATGTGCTGTACCAAATGATGATACCCTGGCTGGAAAAGCTGAAGACAGAACACCTGGTCCTTCAAAAAAAGCTGGTAACCTGCTATAAAGTGCAACATAAGTGCTACTTGTTCTCTTAGTGCCACAGATCATGGACATGTGCTTTTTTTTTTTTTTTTTTTTGTGCTAGAATGTGTCATCACCTCTGTAGGAAGTCCTGTTCACTTTGTCAGTGTACAGCAAACGTTTGGAACTTGGATGCGGGAACCTGCAAATATAAGTGATGAAAGGATCTGGCTCACCATGCATTTTTCAGGTATTTTTAGTAGTCGTCACTGATCAAAAATCCATTGTTATACTGACATTGCTTCCTTAATCCCTTCAACCTAAACTCATAAGTACGATGGGTTTTCACCCATATCTTTTTCAGAATATTTTCTGTATTACCTGTATAATACTTGTCTATACATATGGTTGTAGGCATTTTGTAGTATCTTTAGATATTTTCAGAGTCAACATGAGATTTGGAAAATAGTTTGGGTTTTTTCTTAACAAATCCAAGTTTAAATGTTTGTTGCCCATGGCTTTTATTCTTTTCTTTCAAGAGTTTCTGTTTCCTACAGCTTTACTTCCCTCAATTATAGCTAGCAGTTTTGCCTTTTCAAGCAGTTTTGCCTTTTCATTTAGCTGGGCATGAAAATGAGTCAGATGCTGCATAAGCTACATTTAGAGCAGGAAAATAGCCAGGACCTAAGTGAAAAAAGGAAATATTTCTGCATATATATCAACTGTGTTCAGAATGAGGGCCCATTAGCTTTGTGGAAAGCAGGCTCTTGATCATCATCATTTCTACAGAATTTTTACGTGTTTCTCTGGATTTTTTTCACATTCCAGCAAGTGGAATCACTATAGAAAACACAATTACAATTGTTACCTGTCAGCGAGTTGATTGACTTTCAGTAGAGACTGAATTTTTGGATAGAGATTTCAGAATTAAATGAATCAAATGATAGTCTTTTTTTAATGTGTTCTCCTTTGTTTAGGGAACTATATAAAAGAATATGAGAACTCCAATGCGTTGTTGAATGACAGCTACAGGATCATTAACATCACAGGATTCTTCTATGGATGTGGTCATGCAGTGCAAAACAATCATCTCTACTATCAAAAGGGAGGAACCAATGTCATTCTGAAGTAAGTCAAACACAGTTGGCTTAAGGCAAGTGATGCGGCAGAAGCAATGGGTTAGTGCCAGAGGTGAACCTCAGAACAGCAGATGATTCCCCTTGTGCCATTTTGTGTTTCTTTTTGGTCCTATCTACATAGGAAGAATGGAGGAATGGTTCAGAGCTCTTTCCAGAACAGAACAACACATTCTTTCCAATCTGTAACAAGTGTAGGCCACCAGCCTTCCAGTTGTGGATGCAGAGGCTGTGGGTGGAGGGAAACTGGGAGTAGCCCAGGCCCACCACTCTGCTGTGACAGTTCTTTAGCCATTGTTCAGCTCCGTGTCTCGGGTTCACCTCCGTGGTTACTGTGTCACAGGGCAATGGGGCCCCAAGATGAACAAGATGCCATGTGCAAACAGATTTTCCTCTTAGCTATCCTGGGATCCAAGAGGTTCTATTGTACATATTGCCATGGGTGTTCTTCAACTTGGGTTCTTTGCTGTGTTCATAATTGCAAGAAAGAAATGAGAACTGACTAAGGAATTTGGGTATCAGAAAAAGGTATTACATTTAGAGAGATAAGCTGTGCATGTACCTGCATCTGAGTCAGACGTGGTTCAGCTGTGCTGTGGGAGGCACAGGTGGGTGGTTATGAGATTGTGGCCCACTCGTGGAACTGGGCTCTGCAGAGCCCTTGCTGTGCTGTGCTCTGGCTGGTGGCAGGAATGCTGCTGGCACAGAGGGAATGCACCGAGGCACCCGCCGAGGACAAGGCGACCTGGAGAACTGCGTGTTCCACTGGGGAGGAGTGGCTCCAGTGTTTGATTTCCTCATAATAAGTTTCTACTACTTTCCCAATGTATCCCCCTGAACTGGAACTGGGAATTACATCTCTTGTTTCAGTTTCTGCTGAGTTCTTCTTCTGAGACAGACAATACAAATCAAACCCAAAATCTCACCTTGTGGGAAGAGCCAAAGACAGACAGTCCAAGGGCAAGTGAAAGATTGTGTGTGCTTTCAAGTTCTTACACGACTCTGATGTTTGAGCCAAGAACATTTACCACACTTTGATGTCTATTTCCAAGCAGGTGTGAGTGCTGCCTTCCTATATTCATGTGGATGCCAAGGAATGTGAGCAAGCTGTGTGCACTCTATAATATTTATTCTGCCAAGCACAAGTTCACTTTTTAGCAACCTCTTTTAAATATCTTTAGGCTTTTTCTCTGGTGGTCTGTAAAAGACCTTGCTGTCTAAGCAATACACAGTGATAGGGCAGAGGTTCCTCACCTTTGCTTGGGCACTGTTAATTGGGAAATGCCTTCATGGAACTGATGAACACAAACTATTTGTGGCATTTTCAAAACCCTTCTAAGGAGCTGCTGAAAAATGGCCTTTCTGTTCTGTTATTCACTCTGAGATTATTTACTTTCAGCACAGATCAAATGAGGGTCTATTAATTCTGTGCCTTGATTTTGGATTCCATAAAAGCTTCTGGGAGTTTTTGTATTGTTTTAATGGAAAGTACAGGTGAGGATATGGTTGATCCATTTTGCAAATGTTGAAAAAACATGTAAACATAAAACATTCTTGCCATATGTAAAAGCTGGTAAAAGTAGGTCTGTCTGACCTTTGGTCATGATGGGCAGATCCCTAACATGATTGCTTCATTCTTTTTCCTTTGTTTCGTAACATGCTTTACTATCTCCACTATTTTTGGTTGACTTCATTGATATTAGGGATGCAAAAAGTGTTTGTAGCTTGATTTCCCTGTAGTTAATGAAAGTATTACACTGTATTTTGTCATTTACCCCAAGGTGTCAGAAGAGTAGAGAATTTCAGAACTGTTTGGAGTTCCAGTCTAGACTGTCCTTGACTGGAGGAGTCCAAGAGAACCTCGAGAATGAAACCTCACTTTTCTGCTCCCTGCAGGATTTTCATGTAAACCAGGAAACAATAGGGTGTTATGTGCTGCAGATTTTGCAAATTTCTAATGAATCTCAAGATGCTTTTTATCTTGTAGGCTCTTTATAGTAAAAAATCATGAAGAAAATGTGCATTTCTGAGTGACTGGTCTTGTTAAGGGCTGTTCTTCTACCCCTTGCATGAGGTTATTTACAGACGTGAAGCATTTAACAAGATTGACAGGCATATTTCTCAAATCTTCTCCAGCCTTTAAATGTTTTTTTATTGCATGTATGTGCTGCTGGAATATGGAGATGCTGCAGATGTGAGTTGAAAAAATCTGAGGGGAATGATCTAAGTTGGTTATTCCTGACTTTTCTTAGGGTGATTTTTCCAGTATATGCTATCAACGCTGCTTAAACTTAAAAATTACTCTTCCAGTATTGTATGTTCCTGGATCTGAAATGTTCTTGTGATTAAGTCTGTCTTTTCAGAAAAATGACTTGTAAGTGCAGCAGATTCCTGTATTGAGTAGTGTTTTTCCTTCCTCTATTTGAAGAATGGGGCTATAGAGGTAGGGAGAAGTCAGACACTGAAACGTGCTTCTCTGCAGAAGGCATTATTTAAAAATAAAGCCATGCTGAAGCACAGTGTTATTGGGTGATTAAATGCTAACTGCAGATGTGTCTTGAGAGGAGCTGATCACCCTCTTAAACCAGTAGAAGAACACGATTTAGCTGCTCAGTGCTGCTGCCCTCAGATTATCATCCTATTAAGGAATTTCAAGGAATAAAAACAATTTTATGCATCAGAGTTGAAATATTCAGGCTGTCCCATTGAGGCCAGCATAAGGTCAGAATTTTGGCTCTGCAAAAGTAAAATTTTTATTCCTTTGATGTTTACTTGAGCAAATCACTGCATTATCTGAACTGTTTTCTGAAGAGGAACTCTAAGACAAGGTGAACCTGCCCAGAATTCATGCTGCTTTGGTCAATCACATTTTCTCCCTTTAGTTCCCACCTAGTCAAAAGCAAACTTCTGTACAGATTCCATTTAACAAGTTTGGGTCTTCACCTGGTATCTTTTTCATACCCATTCCTTTTAGTTGCTTTTTTATCCATGTGATAATAAAACTCATAGACTAAATAAAGTGAAACCTACCAAAGCAAGTCCATGCTCTTGTGCACCTTTCAGATTGGTAATTATTTTGGAATTTTCCCCTAGTGTTTTGGAAGGCTCTTTGAGAACTTCATCTTAAAAGACATCAGAACGGTCCTTGAACAAGTATTTTCAACAACCTTTCTGTCAGTGATAATGTGCTTGGAGTTGATTCAACCAACCAGTGTGCATGGCAATGAGCTTTTATCACACGTACTGAATACTTGCTGTGTCTCATTTCAGACTTGGGCTTGATAAAGCATCACTGGGCACACTGCTCATTGACAATGCCTTACACCACGGCCGGAACTACCTCTTCTCTAACTCGAAGACGTATTTCAACATAGCAGTGGATGAGAAGGGTCTTTGGATTATATATGCCTCAAGCACTGACGAAAACATCATGGTAGCACACGTTGATGAAGAAACGTTTTCCGTCATTCGGCACATCAATACCACCTATCCCAAGTCCAAGGCTGGTAATGCATTCATAGCCTGTGGCATTATCTATGTTACTGACACTAAGGACGTGACAGTTAGTTTTGCCTTTGATTTACTCAAAGGGAAGCAGATTGATGCAAGGTTTGAGTTACGCTCTTCACAGTCTGTTCTTGCTATGCTTTCGTACAGTCTGCGAGACAAGAATTTGTACACGTGGGAGAATGGGAGCTTAATGGTATACCCTGTACATTTTGGCAGATGAATATATTTTAACATGCCATGTTTGACTAAATAATCTATTTAAAGCTCTATGACACACACATGGAGGCCTCTTTAGTTGGTATCATTTTGTTCACTCATGGTCATTTGTTGAGTGTATATAAAAGGGAGATCAGATGCCTTTGTATGAACACACTTCAAATACAGAGGTCATCCTCATCTTTTTAAAAAATACTTGTTCACTATTGCAGCTGGCACACAGCATAAACTTGCTTTTGTTTTTCCCCTGTTATTCAGCTGATAATTGTATCTAATGTACATGGATTATTCCAAGGTCACGTGCTCAGCAGAGACTATATATAACTTTCATTTACAATCATCTTCTCTGCAGTCATTTTCTAGTCAGTAATGATGATCTAGTATAAATATCTAAATAATGAACTTTTGTGCACAAATACCTTTGTTACTTTCACTTAATTTCCATGGGTTCTCTGTGAACAATTTTCCTGGACAAAGGTTTAATGGAGATGGAAAGAGTTGTTTAAATAGGAAAAAAAGTAGAAAACTTCAAATTTGACAACCCAAATCAACTGTTAATAATAAAAAGCAAAATCCAGCCAAAGTAAAGGGAAAATGGGACAAATTACAGTAAATATTGAATATACATGAACTGTGTTTCTCAAATGGAGATTTGGAAGAGAAGTAGCAAGGTTTAAAATTGAAGACATAACATTTATGATTAAAATTTCATTTTTAACAGTGTTTGAGTTACTTGTGTTGCTGCAGACTCTTCCTTGCCCCCTCACTGCCGTGCTGACTATGCCACAATAACATGCTTATAACTATTTAATTATAGTAAGGCATATTTTTAAAATAAAATGTCCCCACATTCACCCATAAAAATGAAATAATAAAATAAAGGATATGGGTTTTTTGGTGCTATTTTTAGAAAAATAAAATTTCTCAAGGCAGGTATTCATCATACTGCTTAGTGACTAAATCTGTTATTAACCTTAAATCAGAGACTGCCCATTCATATCTGAATTTTTGAGACCCAGAGGTGAGAAATAATAGGAACTTCTTGATTTTAATTTTGTTCTGATATTTCAGATTTCTAAATTTAACACTGGAACATAAATTTCTACTGTTGTTTCGTGTATCTATATTCAGAATTGTGCTCTTGGAAAATCCCTACCTGAATTTCTGAGCTGCCTGTGCATATTGCTAAAGTTCAAGAAGCACACTCAAATATTTAGAAGCCAAGTGATATTTAAATCCTGAACTGCACTGAGCTGTTTAATACCTGTGTGATATCCAGGCACTGTCAAAGGGATTAATGAATTTGGGGATGTCTGTGTCTGCACAACCTTGTCTAGCAAATGTGCTGGAAAAATTCTTTGGCTGCAGCTAAGCTCCAGTATGTGACAGAGGGATGGCTGGGCTCTTCTCACTAAGGCCTTGCATGTTAAGGAGAGAGATGCAGAAGGAAACAAAAAATCTTAATGAATACTTTGAACTACTCTATACATCAAAACTCAAAGACAATTGAGTTTTGATTTTTAATTTGAGTTTTAACAATTCTACCTATACTTGTATGAAAAGTGTGACACTTCACGCTCCACAGCTACAGTTCTGTGGGCTGCTTTTGACTTTTGTGGGGTTGTAGGGATTTTGGTTGGTAGGCTTTTTCATGTTTGTTTGATTGTGGTACTGTTTTTAAAACTGAATTGTAGTACTAATAAAGTAAACTCTTTCAGCTAAAAAAAATCCCAAAGTCAGCAATATACTTGGGCAATATACAGTTCAAATCAGATGTGACAGTTTCTAGATAAGTGTTTATCTTAAAGCATGGTAAATTGCATGACGTTGAAGCACTGGGGTCAACTTCTTGGAGAAGGAAGGCCAGGAAACTCTACCTGTATTCTCATTGACAGAACCAGCCTCTGCTTCTTGCAGCTGTGGAACTTAATTCTGTTAACCTTGTGCTTTTCTAGAACAGCTGAAAATAAAATGTAAACAGCTAATAGTTTTTATCTCAGTACAGTCTGAGGTCAAGTTAAAGCTAACTCAGGCAGTATCCAGTCAATCTACCGGAGATTTAGATAAATCTGTTTAAATATAAGGAAGAGTTCTGGAATGGGCTGTTCCATGAAATAAAAGTAATTTATTTAACTTACAAAGGGAAAACTAAACAATGACATTTACTCTTCCTTCTTTTCATCTCCTACTTCACAGGCTGCGATTTAAAATCACCTTTGGAGAAAGGTGCTTTTTATTCTAGTATATCTTACAATACAGCACAGACATCAAAATTTTCATTGGAAGAATAAGACAGTTTGTTAACATTTAAATACACAGACATCCATTCCAGTCCTTGAAGAACATGTTTTTTGTTTACAACAGAAAAATACATCTGACAACAGTAGCTAGTTATATTACAAGCAAACAATATTGAACTCTGCATAGTTTATACAATATACTCTGGTAATAATTCAATTACCAGTTTTATCCACTATTTACTAGCTGGCCACATAAAGCCTGACATTCATCTGAAATGTGGCATTATATGTTCCATTGGTATTCTCTTAACAGCTTCATTTAATGAAGTATTTTCTGGACATGAACTTCAAAACTAAAAGCTGACTAGAATGATGGATGTCTTCACTACAAACAGTTAGTGCTTACAATACATTCCTAAAGTAAAGGCAGGTGTCCAATAGAAAACATAGCTCAGAAAGAAAGGAAAATAGTGTGCAAATTAAAACCCATCGCATTTAAAAATGTGTTGATGTGCAAGTTACAGTATCAACTGTGCAATAATACTAACTGGGAAAAAATCTCAGCATAAAATGATACATCTCTGACAGTACATCTCTCTTGATTGCACATGTTCCACGGCATTTGCATCCATTACACTTTCTGCGAAAATCAAATACACTGAGTACCCTTAATTAAAACTAAACTATTTTACAATGAGAAGTTGTATACATGCTTCAATTAGTGGGAAAAACTGGAATAAAATTAATCAGAATCACGTCAGAAATGCTTACTGACTTGTAGAGCCACAGTGCTTGTTAAGTGACTGACAGCTGTCAGCATCACAACACTTACTAAATGTGGGTTACTGAGCAATAACCCCCCCATGACCAACAGTAGTAGGTTGAATTCTTTGCTTTTACAATACAGTACATGCATTTCCACCCCAGTGATCCTTATGGGCGTATTCTAAACATACCTGTTGTAAAAGTGTTGGCTTTCTCCCAGTAATACTTAATGCTGCAGTAACTGCTTTGAAAGGAAACACAATGTTTTCTTTCCACAGTGCATATCACTGTGTTTTTAGCTACTTAAAGGGACATTATATAAACCAGGATTAGCTCACAGAACGCTACAGAATGTCAAAAATGCCTGAAGGTACATTGAAAGCATTGGGAAGAACCCTCATTTTCAGCGTGCCATCTGCTCCACAGGAGAAGATACGATTGCCGTGCACAGTCTCAATCTGGGTGACACCAGCACCAATATTTCTGAAAAGGGATTGCTTAGCATGTTCATTTTTAAATGAGTGAATTAAATTATAGCCAGTCAGTCTCCACACCTGTATTAAAAAATGACAAATGATAAAAGGAGATTAATATTAAAGGATTTGTATTTTTCCCCCTAAAGTTTCAAATTCCGAGCTGTTCTAAGCCCTATTCAGCAAAGATAAAGGATATTTTTTGTTGCCTCATAGCAACAATTACTGCAAGTCCAAGAGTCTTGAGAGGCTCCTGGTGCAGTGTAAGGCTGCCTTACTGTTGACCAGCTGGTTTCTGGGCAAGGTCAAGCTGCTCTGTGCTACCTCATCAGAGTCCCCCTCCCAGCTTCCCCACTGTGGAAGCTGCAGAAATGGACAGGTTCTGTTTTCATCCAAGATGACAACTGTCAGCTTTCCAGCAGCTGGAAATGCTTTCCTGCTGAGGAATGCTGCAGGGACTGAGCTGCACAATTAACAAGCATGCAGAGCAGCAGGAAGCACAGCTGCTGTTGTATCCTAAGTAGCAGGAGCCTGATCAAGGCCAGGCCACGAGCTGTGCAGTGCCACAGAAAGCACTTATTAACCAGTCTGCAGTCCTCCAGCTAAAAGGAAAGAAACTGTATTCACCTTCTCTTTACCACATTGTTATACTTGCTTTTACTCAGGTAAAAAGTCCCTTAAAACAGGGACTACATATTTTCAGGTTTGTTTGCTTTAATGTTGGTGTTTGTTTTTGGCTACTCTGACATCTCAGTAGCTATCTGGGGCTAAAGCATCAGGAAAAAAACAGAACTTGATGATACGGAAACTTTCCACAATGTTGAAGTTGCTGAGCGCCCCCTGTGTTACAAAGACATGACCAAAGGCAAAGCCAGACACTTTTAAGAGAGAGAAAAACAAAGCTAAGATTTCAGAACCACGCACTTCGCTTCATCCACTTAAAATTCAGTCTCACAACCTGAAAAAGACGAATCATCTTTAGTGGAGGACAAAACCTACTTGCTTTAGAAGTCTACCAGTGCATTTCAGTTTATGCTACAAATGTAAGGCTGTGTAGGTTTGGGGGTTTTGGTTTGTTTTTGTTTTGTTACTGCATGTATCTGGCTATTTACATGTGACAATACACTACTCCAGCCAAATACCCTCCTACAGAACCCAGCCCCTCTGATCCCTTACCTTCATGTTGCCTTCGGCCGAGCCCGTGACAAAATAGTCCTCGGAAGGCTCCAGCGCAAGGGCCTTAACAGCTGACTCGTGTGCTTGGAAGGTAAAAAGGATTTGCCTCTGTCTGATGTCAAAGATGCAGATATATCCCTTCCTACCTCCAGAAATGAGCAGTTGATGCTTGGGTGCATACTGAAGTACTGTGGCACCATGGTCATGGCAAGTGAAGGCTGAAGAAGAAGGATGTCAGAATTTAATAGATTTGAAAGTGTAAGTAGCTCAATCTTAAAAATGCATTTCTTCTAGAAAATGTTATCTGAATATTTTCTAACTTTACAGATATATTCCTTCATGTGGGTAATGTCTTATCAGCTGACAGCTTTTTGCTTTCGTAAGAAATACCTATGTCTAATGGAAAAGACAGCATGATATGCAGTCTAGTTTATTTTAGCATACAGGGACATACCTGAATTAAAAATTTGAGAAAACATAAAATTCACCATGTAAAGTTCAATTAAATTCCTGATTTTAAAAAAAGTATAGCCGAACTAAAAAAATTAAACATCAATTACTTCACAGGTATGTTATCATATTCTAATTTCCTAAGCTATTTTTCATAGAATCTCTAAATCAGTCTCTAAAATGAGAATGAAGGTCCATGCAATCTGCTAGTTTTAAGATAATAATCTCAGAATGCACTTATTGCTTATTCAAGTACTGCAATTGTTGGCAGATATTTGTGATGGATGAATTTGCTCTTTTAAAAGCTCAGGATGCTACTGGATTTCTGTCTAATTTTCTTTCACAGAGCAGCATGATAGAATTTCACTTTGGTTCATTACAGAAAGGTGAAATTGATGAACCTGGTCAAATAGTCACAAACATCTTTAAGAATCCATTTCAAGTGCTGAAAGACAACGACAGCAGACAAGAAGGAGTTGCTTCTCCTACTACCTACAGTTTTGCCTAACAGTATGGGATATATTAATTAAGTGCCAGTTGAAGTGAGAGACTAAGAGTTTGATAATGCAGCCTTAAGTAATGCGCTGTCAATTTTTGCTTTCAGGACTGTATTGAGATATTTTACACTTTATTAATACTGTCATAAAACCAGCTTTGTGTATCCCTGGAGGTGTTCAAGGCCAGGTTGGATGGGGTCCTGAAAAACCTGGTCTAGTGAAAGGTGAAGGTGAAATGTGTCCCTGCTCATGGCAAGGGGAGTGGAAAGAGGTGATTTTTAAGGTCTCTTCCATTCCAAACCATTCAGTGATGTTCTTTCTTTGTACTTTTCTATAGAGAGCAGATTAACATCATGCTAGAGAATATACAGTACCAGTTCTGGTGCACGCATCAGTGTGCAACACAGACTGCTCCACAGGAGAAGTTTTTCCCCTTGCCCCACATGCACACACAAGCTGTATTTCCTTAGCGAGTAAGAAGTAGGGGTTTAATTTTCACCACTGTACTTACCATGTATAAGACTGTTACCAGATGAAACCAAAGTGTCCCAGAGGCACACATTTCTGAGGGGGGAAAAAACCAAAAGTCATTATGGCCTGTTGCTAAGTGATTAATGGGGTGACATGACTCAGAAAGTGTTCACATTTTATGGCAATCTAGAAGGTAGAACTGAACAAGCAGCCCTTGACACTCTGCAGTCAGTGGAGAGCATATGCAAAGAATTAAGAGCTTTAATTCTTTTCTCTGTTCTTTTATGCTCTTAGTGCTACTATACCTTCTACCTTTAAAATGTGTACTAATCCTAGGCTGTACCAAGAAATTAGAGAAGTTGTTCTTATCAGAGAAAAAGAATTATCCTGCTTTGCTGACTGTATTTCTCTCCCCAGCAACAGTATCACGTCAAAGTAGCTGCTTTCGGAACTCAACTTGAAAAAACTCCTCACGAAAACTAAACTTGGGAAGCAAGCCACTGAAGGAATGATGTTCAAAGAAATCATCTGGCAAATTCAAGCTGTAACAAAACTCAGAACACTGAGCCTTAAAATGTCAGCCACACATTAATGCCCAAGAACATAGCAAGTTAAGGGAGATCAATAGGTAGTTTTGGTGCGATTCCTCATTATTTCTTTAAACACACCTGTTATCATTGGACTGTCCCGATGTAGCAACTAGACTTGAAGAGGTTATAAATGCAAAGTCACTTGTGGTTTTACTGTGGCACTGCCAACTCTATTAAAAACAAAACAAAAAAGATGCAATCTTACCAGTTGTTTGGATCAAAAGTTACTACTATCAGTCTGATGTCAGGGATAGCAAAACACAAACAGTCTTTTAAACAAAGCTTAAAAACTGACATTTTGAAACAGAGAAAGGAACAATGAAAAAAAATCCAGTATAAAATTAAAAGATACTAAAATAAGTGACAAATAACAAATACACAATATAGTATATTCCAACAGCCTTAATTTTAAATGAAGCATGATCTTCATGTAGTGTTAGTGAAAGAAGCAGTGAAAATTATTGAAGAGTGTATTTTTATTAAGTTTGGGGTTGTAAAGTCATTACTTGTAGCTCTGATATTTAATTTAAATAAGTGTAATGTTGAAGTAGTATTTGTAATTACACTGTAGCTTACAGTTATAGTGCAATTAGTTTTCCAAAGATGTATCATTGAAACCCTGCAGTTGTTTTGATCAAGTATGCCAATTAAAAAGCAGCAAAAGCAAAAATGTCTCACTAAAATCATATGCTGTTGGCCTGCCTGAAGTCTCATAGACTTTTCTTTCTTCTACAACAATAATAATTAAAAAATAGTTTACTTACCAGATAGGGCTTAGGATTTGAGGTGGTTTGGTTTACTTGCCAAATACTTAGAAAACCTTCACCATCAGCAACACCACACTGTAAGGAACAAACTGCATTTATTAGCATAACATGGTTACTGGCTGTTTTCTTCATGACAGTAAACTGCTGACTTCAGGAGAAAACCCACCTAAACAACCAAACCTTCACCTGCAAATTGAATATCAGTAACAGTGATGGTCAGGTACAAACAAGTAGTTTAGAAGCTGAGTGAGTTCACTCAGTAAGAAGCTAAGCTGATTGTTTAATGATTATTTAATGATTGATGCTCTCCTGCATACTCAATTCTTTTCTGGAAATGGAGGCTTTTAAAGCATGGAAGCTTATTTTTCAAATCCTAATGTTAGATGCTAAAGCTAACAGAGGCATTAATACTCCATAACTCTACTTGAAAGTCCTTAAAAAAGTAAGATGCATGACAGCATGCAAAAAACCATGATGAGAATGATTGAGGAAAGACTGTACTCTATCATGAATGGTAAAGTGACTGAGTTATATTTATTAACCAAAATGAGTAACAATTAATATTGCATATTCTGTGCAGCATATTCTCTAAGTATTTTACAAAATTATTTTAGAAATATTTAGAATTATTTTTTATATTTTCTCCTTTTAGATGGGTTTCATGACTCCCACCTGAGGGACCATCATATGAAGCACAGTGACAACTGGTACATCTTAATTTCTGACTTAACATTGATTCCCATGTGATGGTAAGATTGCAGTATCTCGTAACATAATCAAAACATATTTAAAGAATAAGTTTAAGTGACATTTTATGCTACCTGAAAATAGGTACTCTGGGAGATACTTCATAGTTCCAAATGTTTCAACTTTGCTGTTTTATAGCTATTTACAGTCATACTCAAACTCCTTTAATTCACTTTTTATGGCTTTTAACTATAATGAAGTTAAATATTTTGTCAGTAAAAATGCAGAGAAGACCTGCTAAAATTGTAGAATGGGCAATATGAAAAACTGAAGAGATGGGCATTCCTCCCAATTTCTTTTCTTTGTCCACTCATTTTTCTACATCTCATATACCTCACAGAGTGACTTCTGGCCAAAGCATATGTTTTTTTGTACTCTTTCTGCTCTCTGCTGTAGTGGAGGGCATTCACAGCCTTCAGCTCACAGGCTGAATTATCTGTGTCTTCTAGGTTCTTCTAGGTAATGCATTCTGTGAAAACTTTATCTTGGGCAGAATGCAAAGTCTGAGGCACTTCTTGAAGACCTGTGCTTAAACTAATTGACAGGTGGACTTGACTATCTTGGTGGTCTTTTCCAACCTTAATGATTCTATGATTGATACAAGTGTGCATCTATGAAATAAGGAATCTCAGTAGCTTTTTTAAATGTTTAATTTAAAAAGGTCACCAGATGGGAACAGAGATTTCAGAACAGGGAGAACAAAAAGTGTGAAAATGCAGCAAAAAGGATATGGGATAGCAGGGTGAAGCTGACAGAAGAGAAAGGAGAATTAGGGTCAGGGTTTATTACAAAGGTCCCACATGCAGCCAAAATGCACGATATGATACTGCTCATGTTATTGTTCTAGGGCATCCTCACAGTTCTGCTGCCACCAGTTAAAACTGCTTCAGAGGCTGCAGCACAACCAAATGTTTCCTTATGAACAAGAAACCCAACCCCTCAAAACCCTCCACGTTGTACGTACCTTGTTTCCCTGGGAATTGAAATACATCCTTGTGACCCTGGCATTCCCAGCCTGCCGGAAGCAAACCAGTTGCTGTGGTCTTGTCCATTCAAACATTCGGACACTTCCGTCTTGTGCTCCTGTAAGATCTAACATTAAGAGATGTTCATTAAGAGTACAGTATTTTGTAGAAAATCATCAATTCCATACTAGTAGTGTGATTCACTTACAATACTGATGGACTGGATGTGAAGCCATTCTCTTGACGTTATTCAGATTTCTTTTAATAAGCTTCATGTGAAACAAAGAAAAGTTAAAATAATTTTGATAAAAGACACGTAACACACTACTTCAGTTTTGTTTATACTATTACATTTTGAGTGTCTCCTAGTTAAAAAAAGTCTATGAAGGTAACATTATTTGCATGGTCCTACATCAAAGTTCCCATAAGAAAGAAAAAAATATTATTATCCCATGGTTTTCTATATCACAGTAATTCTGCACCACAGTATGTGAGAAAACACTTAGTTTGGCCTTCTTTTTGGCCAGGTCTTGGTCACTGTTGGCCTTTATGCAAACATTGAATTTACAGTAAGATGACTAATGCAGATTAGGTCTCTACTAAATCACACACAACACAAGTAAGGCTCTCCTGAGTGGCATACAGGGAAGTACTCACCACACCAGCTCCAGTGCTGGTTTGACCCGTGCCTAGCCAGGGCATAGATGGAGATGGCTGTATCTGACTCACTCCAAAGGCGGGCGCAGTCGAAGGAGCGAGCGTTGTCGTAGAACCGCGGAAGTCAACATCGTCAGAACTGTAAAAGAACAGCAGTGCTTTGCCTTGAACAAATGTTTCTTTGCTTCTTTGTTACTTTGCTAGTTTGCTCTTCGCTTATTTGTCAAGAGTCTAATGGCAGTGGGCAGGGGAAGTGGCTATAATGAGACTATAAATTGATAATTCCTGCACTTACGTGGTATAAATTCTTTCCACGTGCTCCAAAGCTATCGCTGTTTAATCTCAAGAGATGATCACAATGTAAGAATATAAGCTCTCTTGAGAAGAATATTGTTGGGCTAGTCCTGACCTGTGTGTGCAGCGTGCAGGTGAGTTGGTACAGAGGAGTGCTCACTGCAGCTGGTGCAGTCCCAGTTCTCAGCACATAAAGGAGGGGACAGGAACCCAGACTGTTTTGTACAACCAGCACCAGCTGCCACAACTGCCCTCCACACTGCACTGAAGCAAGGGAGCTGCAGTGGGTCTAAGGTAGCACTTCCTTTATCAGCTTATGCACCACATGGGATTTCACTTCACTGTCCAGTGCAGACATGCCTAAAGACAAGAACCATTCTCTTGCCTTCCCTCACTTGCAAAGCAACTCAAAACCTACTGAAGAAGAGCAATTAACTTTTTTTGTATGCTCCATTTGTGCTTACACAGGTATTATATATGCAGCCTCCCAGTAAATGAATAGTTCTATTAATATAACCACAAAGAAACAATCCTACCTTTTAGACTCTCTGTCATATTCTTCCCCAATCCATATAAATGACTGAGCAGCCAGTAGAGCTGAAATATCAAGTTCTTGAACATCATGTGTAGATGCCAAAACAATTTCATTGCTGTTTGCCTATGCAGCACAAATACAAAATTTATACTAACTATAATTAAGACCTTTTATTACACTTCTTGTAGTATTTGAGGCTTACCTTGTTAACTGCAAATGCCATTATCATATCTGATTCTTTGTGAATGATTTTTGCTTTTCCGCCAGGGTAGCCAAGATCTGCTTCAACCTACAAAACATTTATAAAAAACTTCAATTAGCATGAAAATCCATTTTGTAGTGGTACATTCAGAGTGCAAAAATCTATACAAAATTCATGCAGGAAAAGTTCAGTGGCCTTAGCATTGTTTCGGAAGCTAAACTTTAGACTTGTCACAGTCAATGGTGTTCTAGAATCCAAAGGTTATATTTGAGTGTAAGAAACATGAAGTTGTGTGTGCAACACTATTTACAAGGTGTTCACTCATCCCAATTATCAGGACATCCGAAGTTAGTCCACTGATTAAAAGCCTGTCACACAGACTACACAGAACACACAGCTTCTGTTAGTCACATTAGAAAAGAAAAGCCAGTTCCACAGAACTTTTAAGAATGTGCTAGAGGTTTGGGAGAAGGGATACTACCTTGTTTTTGTGATCTTCTGCTACGCAGTTTTGTTTGACCTGCTCCACACGATCTTCTACAGACTACATAACATCACACAGTCACAAACACAAAACACATGCACAAACAAATATAAAAAAAGAATGAAACATTCCAAACTAGATTTTAAAGGCCACTCTGTCAGTAAATGATGACAAATGTATTTTTAACTTTTTATAAAAGGCACAGAAACTAAGACAGGAATCTAAACAAACTCACTTAAAATGTAATGCCTCCTAGATGAACACAAAATGTGTGATATAGTAAATAAATGGAGGAGTAATACACACACAAACTCCATACTTACAGGAATTCTAAAAGATATTAAATCATATACTTATTTCCCATGATATTTATGTGTTGGTTTAAATTTTCAGTTAGAACTTACGACAGTTGTAACCGGTACCATTTGTAAAGCCCCATATTATATATTACTATATAATATTACTTTTATATGTATATATTACTCATGCATATATACATATACACAAATTAATAGCACATTTAAATTTCTTTTTCAGTATGACACACCAAAAAAAAATTACATGAATATTCAAATTTCTTTGCTTATTACTGTTATCACAAATGTTTTGTTTATTAGGACAATATTCAAATACACAAAGGCAAGATACGTCTTGTCTAAAAATATTTGTTTCAGTTGGTATCCCAATCAACAACATGACAGTCATGTTGATTTTGAAAAAAAAAAATCCAAACACTGTTAAATGAAAGAAAGGAAACTGAGATGTCAATGAAAAATGGAAAGAAAAATTAAATACTGAGGAGACTGAGGAACAGTTATAATTGAGCTTTGTTTTAAAAAAAAGTTACATCCTTTGTTTACCTCACTCTGCTTTCTTTTCTTTGTGAATATATATCTTATGAAAGTCTCCTGAAGAAGTTCTTGCTTCACAAGAAAATGCCAGAGCCTTTTTGCTGGAAGAGCTGAGTAATCCTTTGATCTGGATAAAACAGAAGGAGGAAAGAAACATAGAATATCCTGAGTTGGAAGGGACCCACAAAGATCATTGAAGTCCAACTCCTGGCCCTGCACAGGACACCCCAAGAATCCCACCATGTGCCTGAGAGTTTTCACCAAGCACTTCTGGACCTCTGTCAGGTTTGGTGCTGTGACCACTGCCCGGGGGATCCTGTTCCAGTGCCCAACCATCCTCTGGGTGAAGAACCTTTTTGTAATATCCAACCCAAACCTCTCCTGACAACTTCAGGCCATTCCCTGAGGTCCTGTCACTGGTCATCACAGAGAAGAGATCGATGCTTGCCCCTCCTCTGCCCCTCAAGAGGAAATTATCTGCATTTAAAGGCACCTGCAGGCATGACACTGGTCTAAATGCAGGAGACCACAGTACAACCTTATTTCTCTTCTCCCCCAGACATCTGCACGTATTATATAACTCTTTCAATGCTGAGATAGGGTGGGAGACAACTGCTACTGCAGGAAGAGTAAAACAGATTGGATAGGGTGTTCCCAGCAGCAGCTGTTGCCCTCCAACCTTTGCTCTTTCCTCATTTTGCTTTCTTGCTGCAGCTGTGAAAGGTGCAGCAGAGTAAGTAAAGGCTGCTGCAGCAGGCAGGCAACTGCATGAGAATGAACAAAGGCATGTGGGAAAGCAGTTTCTGTAAAACATTGGCTAGAACTAAGAGCCAGGCAACCTTCGTTTGGCTGTTTCACATGAGGAGGAAATACTCCTTAGCATTTCTGTGATCAAAAAAATGGGTTTTTTGCTAGGAAAAAAATACTTACTTGAACGGTGTGTTTTCAGGTTCAATCATTGCTTTATTGCGGAGAATAGCTGGTCCTGCACCTACACCAAGGTCACTGGGGTAAGTATTGATGTAGTTTGGTGGTGGGCCTTCAAACTGGTCCATTCTATCTTGAAGAATCTGTTCCCAGTGTTCTAAATTTTTTATTACAGCAATGCCCAGTGGTGATGTTACTGGCAGGTCTAAGAAGAAATATTAATAAGGTAAGGCTTAGAGGAAAAAGAAATTATTTAAGTTACAGTGTGTATAAAAACCCCATAATAATACAACAATAAAAAAAAAATCTTGAAAGGAAATGTACATATTGGCAATTGCAATAAATAAGGTATTTAGTTATTTAAATATTAAAATTAGAATTAAAAAGCAAAGTCTGACAGAAAGCCATGTAAACAGAAAAATAAAATATAAAGCAGAATTTAGCATACCAGTGAATTCCAGACCAGCAATAGGAAAGAAGTTCTTAATATTGTGCAGAACTAATTTCACCATTGTCAGATGAAGAAGAGCCCAGCTGTATAAAAAAAAATAGATTTAGTTGTGTTAAAACATTAAAAGTTATCTACAGAATATTTTTCTTCTTCAGCCAAAAACAGAGGTTAGGAAAACCACTGCATCTCATTCAAAAGCTACATGCTTGAATCAGTAGATTATTCCAGAGCTGGCATTGTGGTACCCTATGTTCTTTGTGGCTTAGAAATGAAGATAAAGGTTTCTTATTTATTTTCCCCTCCCCCAAAAACTGCAAACCACACAGCTTTGACTTCCTAATCCCTTCTTTTGGGCAAGTAAATGGGGAACTGTTACTGTGATAAGAATTGTCACTTCTGTAATCCCATCGCCACAGATAAGTCTCCCCTCAGTACTAAAATTATTTGACTTACATTGGATGGTGCAGAACACCTGTGTTTTTTTTAAAATTGGAAGAAAAGGTAAGCACATGACATAATTATTCTAAAATAGTGACAATTTCTGCTGACCTGTAAGAATTGGCATCTGTGTGTTCCTGGATCTGCACATCAGAGAGGAAAGCATCATCTTCTTCCTCATCACTGTGAATGCTTTCATCAGAATCATATATAACACCACTGTCTGATAAAGGAAGAAAGGGCTGCAATGCAAAGTAAAAGTGCGCTATAAAACCAATATCCTGATTTCTTAATATTCTCTTCACTTATGACTGTAATGGAGTTTAAATGACAGCAATTTAACCTATAACTCGATTTCCCTAAAATATAAATAATTAGCAAGGGGAAAAGTGTTAATCACTACTATTGACAAGAGACATGTTTTGAAAGTGAGTAATAGACCTGTAAGCTCTTTGTCTTTTATTATGAGGATAATATTCTGCATTTGATGGTAAAGAGCATTCAAAATTTTCACATTGTTTTTGTCCTTTAAAACTTAATGGAAGAAATAAGGTTTTATGAACTGTAACTTGCATTTCCCATTTTTAATTACCTTTGCCATAAAATAGTCCCACATGCTGAGTTCTGGAGGAATAAACTTTTCTTTGTAAGAGGGTCTTTCTGCAGGTACAGGTGGTGGTACAGTGCTGTCCTTTACTGGTCTTCCTGGCACCAGCATTCTCATGTTAAACCGACGGCGGTGTTTATCCATTTCTTCTGATGGAAGAGGAGGTGCTAAATTCAGGTAATTAAAAAAGCTGATATTAATATTGCATCTTTAAAATGTCTGTATTTTCTAACCGAAGCAACTAACACCACTGTTATTGGAACTAATGTCTACTGATTCAGAATCAAAGCCAGCCTAAATAAAGTAAGTGTAATCATAAAAAAGTTCACTTCTGATAAATTCCGTAACTGTGGCATTTAGACACTGGATGTTTTATGACAAATAAATTGTACTTTACATTCACATACTGGATTAAGTTCTCAGGAGCTGTAGCTTTTAGGTCAAAATCTTTTAGCTGAAAAATTTCTCAAGAAAGACATAAAGAAACACAGAAACTTTGTTGAGAAATAAAGTAATATATAAAATGTCACAAAACAGTAATCTGCACAACTAGAACCTTATTAAATAGAACTATATTAAAATATAAGGCAAGGAACTCCAGATAGCGAAGAAAATTTGATTAGAAAGACAGGCTTTTTGACAATGAAATCCAATTTGAGGTGTTATGATTTAAAATGCCTTAATAGTTATCAATTTGCTTTACAAAGTCTTATTGGCTAGGCAATGTTGAAGACCACACTTACTTTATTATAAGGGAGCTAGATATTTAAAAACTTTCTTTTTTGGTCCAAAAAAGCCACTACCAACACTCATCTAGACTGCAAGTCTTTACAAACCTTCATTACCATCCTCTGAAACATCAGAAGCTGTAGCAGCTTGTAGGTTAAAGGAAAACAGAATACATCTCAAATGAACACAACTTATACAAGTTATTCATATCAACCTTACGAAAATAACTGCCCTAAATGAATTGAAGTTATTCCATGAATGACAAATACCTGCTGTGCATACTTGTAACTCTGCAATGCCTTATTACTCTTTTGTTTTATATTTGGAATATGGAATGTCTAATTTTTGCACAGGTTTCAAGCCTACTGTTAATTTGAAAGTCTATGTGACATGATTTTCAGTATTGCTGCAGTGTGAACTTTATCACAAATGGTTGTATTTGTCTTTGTCTTCAGAGCCTGAATTCAATCTCCACTTTTGCTTTTCCTCATGTAGTATATTACAACTTGCTCATCTATCTCTGTAAAAAAACTGGGTTTAGTTGGAGCTTAAATATGCATGAGCTGTTCTTCTGACAGAGGAAGTTGATATTTCTTCTTTGTGGTCTTGTGCTAGGTGAAATCCTACCTTGCAATAGAAACTGATTTCAAAAATCCTGTTTCCAAGTTAACTGCAGTCGTTAAAAAACAACACTCATCTCACATACAAAACCCCACAGGTATTAACACTGATTTATAGCACCTGGTTTTTTTCACTAAAAATAATGGCTGAATGTACTGAAAAATGTTACAAGTAAGCACCTAACATTACTACTAGTAATATAACAACTATACAGTTTTGATGGTAAATTCAAAATGTGCTGGGTGCCATTACAAAGGACAACGGCAAGGCTGCTTTATAGTTAATATAACAGTTTTCTTGACAGCAGATTCTTAAATTCTGCTTGCTTGATTTTAGTCTCTAAAAGGAAGGAAACTTCTCCTGGTAGGTTACTAAAAGGTATAAAATGCAAACCATTAGTATGGCCTTCAGGGAACAGTGTACCTGGGATATTTTCGGACTGCCTTCGGGGTTTCACGAGAAGTTTCACTCCCCCTCCGAACACCGCGGCCCACATGCGGCTGTTGAGGGGGTGAGCTGCCAGCCGGAACAGCTCGTTGCAGGAATTGGTGGCAAGGGCGTGTATCAGGAGACTCAGGTAGACAGCCACAACAGCTTCACAAAGCAGAATGTTTAACTTTGGTTGATCTTCATCCTGAGCTGAACTTAAGAGGTTGATAAGTGAACTCACACCTGTAAACAGGAAAAATTCTGTGTTAAATGAGCAGGAGGACAAACGGACAAAAGAAAATGTTTCACCTCTGCATTTTATGGTAAACACACACTAGGAACCACATGATGTTTTTATTCAGACAAAACATACTATTAATAGTTTTCTTAAAATCATAAAGATCAAAATTACAAAAAGCCTTCCTGGGTTTAGGCCTTTTGCATTGTACTTCTCTGCAAATACTATGGGCAGCTCAGCATGCCTATGAAATTCCTGTTTCCACAGCTGACCTCAAAAAACTAAATTTATGCTTGTAAATCAGAATGAGCTGTTATGATAGCTATACCAAGCACAACATACATGTAAGATAGTACTGTAGAGACAACTAGCATTGCCACGGGGTTAGGCAGACTGGATGAAAACATTTTGGGATGACATATTACCATTGAGGTTATTGTAAAGATTCTGGTGTCTTCTTCAAGCAAGATGTTTGCCATATAGGAAATTTATTTTTATTTGTTTTGATATGTGAAAAAATGAAAGACTGTTACTAATTTGAGAATTAAGTTAGAAACACTTCTCCATCACTGATTATCCATTATTTCATTCATCATATTACAGGACAGAGAAATAATTCTGGCACATGAAACTGGGCCAGTGGTGCTAAAAGTAACCTTATTTTTGTCTCACCAGGCCACTGAGCAGGAGATGAGTTTGGAGTTGCGTGCTCTTCGATGCTTTCTGTCCTCAGCCTGCGGCGATCACTCAAGAGCAGCCCTTGATAAACCATCCCAGTAAACTGATTCGCTTCTGTTTGACTGCTAAATACAAATACATTTTTTTCTGATGAGAAAGTGAGTGCCCCAAGTGAGAGTGGCATCATATTTCCCTATTGTTTATTGAAAAAAACTGCATGGTTGGTGGTATTTTATCTGTGTAAAACTCACTTGGCCTATCAAAGCCAGCAATGAGTAATAAGTATCTTTACTCATACACAAACATTTAATTCCTTTTTTAGACACATGCAGGAAGAATTTCCATTTAGGATACACAAAGTATACTGCAAATGTAGGACTGTAAAAAAACTTTCCTCTTTACCTGTAGCTGTGGCTGTCACATAGTGCTTGATAAATGGAAGCAGAAAGTGAAGCTGCTAAAGAATGAAGTGTGTACACCTAAAATAAAGAGAAACAATAAGCTACATGTTTTATATAAAAGGAGAGTAAACTACATTTCGCTCTAAGAAGACTGGAAATGTGTTCTGCAGGGCTGTCCTAGTTTTAAACCAAGTGCAAGAAATAGTAAATGAATGTTACTTTAAGTTTACAATATAGTGCTTAGAAAATCACAACTGTTTGTTCAAGATAATTTGATGGCAGTCAACACCTTCTAGTATTATGTCAAGATAATTAACTTGATTCTAATACAGAACAGCGACAGTAAATGAGCATCCTGAAGGAGTGATTAACCATGTCCTGTTAGGATAATGAATTTGATGGAATGGTTCTTGGAAGCTGTACTATGTAACATTGCAGTTCAACGTAGTAATAGTTGCTCAATACGCATAAAATACAAAAAGTTTGTGCAGGCATTATATAATAGTTTTATCTAAAATATCTTTTTTTTTAACCTCAGTTATGTGCTTGTAAATTTCCATAAGTTCCCAGGAGTAACAAATATAACTCTGGTTTTGCCTCACAATGCAACAAAAACAGTCCAGTTCTTAAACAGAGGAAATGCAAGGATTTCTTGGAAAGTTCAATGAAATCCAGTGTGAAGAAAACGGTACTGTCAAACTGTTAAAAAAGTAAACTTATTTAAACTCACACTGTGCTCATTCCTATCTTTTCCTACTGTCTTTCCATTTCATCAAATATTAGGCCTTAGATTAAAGCTATAAATTATCTAAATGGTTCTCTTTCAGTCAGGAGGTGTCACCTTTCTTTCTGAATTCTCTTTTACAAGAAAGTACATGTGAATTAGGAATATTCTGAGTGAGAAGGATGCTTGCTGTAGCATAATGCAGGATGGAGGAGTCAGTTGATATAAAACAGAAAATGAGATGTAAATGAGCTTGGGTTACAATTTTAGAAATTTAACTGCCTTACAGTGGGACATCCCATTTACTTTCCTAATTTTTCCATGCTTTCATTTAGACAACAGAAACTCAAACTAATTTAGATCAGTATTTATGTTCATTAAGTATACAAAATAATGATTTAGGTTCTTGCTAATTAACTGTGTCCTAGTCTCATGCTCTTCGGCTTTTTCACCTCTGCTGAATCTCAACAGAATTTATTCACCTCCAAATATGAACTCAGATAACGTATTTCACCACAACTCCATAAAAACTAGCACACTTAAGGCAATCTGTGCTTCAGTAAGGTTTATAATATCTATATTAAAATAAGATTATAATGTAACTTACAGTCTCTCATTTCTGCTTTTATTAATCTCTCTACAGGATTTGACCACAGTGGTAATAATTAGTTAGCTTCCAAGATCACGTTGTTTCAAGAATTCAGTTATTTTAGTGAACATTCACATTTGGAATAGTTTCCTGAGAATAACCAGAACTTGGATGAAAGGGAACTAACTAGACTCAAAAAGATATCAGAAAGCAAGTGGTTAACCAGCATGTTCAGGTCACCAGACTAAAAGGAGAAGGTAAATATTGAAAAGTTAACCCAAACACCACATTTTATTTTTCACATGCTCACTCCTCATTTTATAAAAAACCCCATTTCCTGAAAGCTTTTCATTACCTTGACATCTTCAACATTAGGATGTGGTGGTGATTTCATCTGCACAATAGTGTAAAGTATATCATGGATGTGGTTGTTTAAGTACAGCACAGGATTAGCTATCACAGTTTTTGTGGATGCTATGCTTGCAGAAAGCAACGGTAGTGTTGTGGGTAATGGAAGAGGAGACTGAAGTTGTTTCACAGTAGTTTCCTGTTTAAAAGAAAATAATGTATTTGAAATTATTGCTTTGAGAAAAAAAGTTTTAAAACATAGATAATTTTACATCTTAAATATATTTCCCAGGTTATTTATCCACTTCCACTGCTGTCTACTCAGAACAAGACAAGATTTTACTGTCAAGAGTAAGTTCTTATTTCCTATAATAACAAGGTGCTGACCCGATAGCCAGGTTTGCTGGAACACACTTTGATATCATGCAGGAAGAGTATTTTCACGTAGTTCATTAGGAATTGTTGAGATTGTATATTAAGGAACACTAAAAAAAAAAAGTACTTGCAATAGCACAAGTTGATATCATAGTGACTGGTCTGAGTTTAATAACAAAGTCAAATCTGTACTCATCTGAGTTTCTCAAGGGAAAACAAACAGAATTTTTAAAAAATTATTTTAAGTACATTCTAAGCCAAGAACCACCAAAACAGCTGTCTGTTGCTCCTATTTGAAATATGAGAAATCTAGAACTAGAGCATGTTAAACACTTGCCCAGTACAGATTATCTGTTGTAGCTCAGTTTAGCCATTAACATTTTCTGTAAAATATCTCTTTTTGTATGAAATGTAGAAAATGCCATAAAGTAGTAAAAGAGAGCACTCCTCTGTCTGACTTTATACTGTTTGTTGAGCCTTGCAGCTAAGACCCTGTTCCTTGTAGCTCCCGTGCATGACTTGCAGAGGAGTAGGGAATGAGATTTTGCTGTATTTCAGTAACTGTGATTTTATTATATAGGTACCTAGAATATTGTGACCAAAATTATGTCATTGCAACATACATCCAGTGCTGCAGCTAGAATATAAACAGCAACATTTATATTCCATAATCATAAATAGCCAGATCCTCCGTGTCACATAACAGATTCTTAAGAACCAAATCATCCAGATGTGGAAAAGAAGCACACTTAAATATCAAGATCTTTCTCCAAGAACATTAAAACAATCTTGACCACTAGACTTGCAGAACACAAGCAGCATCTATCTAGGCACAAATGTACACATTTGACATAACTGGCAGTCTAGAGCTGTTCATATTCATGAAAAGAAAGGAGTTTAATTTGTTTTACCTGCTGTGACTCTTGCAGCAAGAACTTCAGCTCCATTCTTACAGATGCTAAACCTCCACCTTGTGCTCCATGAAGACTACAGTAACTTAGAAAAACTCTCAGAAGAGCTTGGTTCTTCTGCAGCCACCACTTTCGTCGTTCAGCATGTTCTCGCTTTGCTTGTAACCTCCGTCTTTCTATCTGGTGCCGTTCATAGGAACCAATGTCTGGCTTATCCATAATATCTTCGGGGTCAAGTAGATCCCCATTTACTTTGGTATATGTTTTACAATAGTCTTTGTCCCCTGCATCATGGTTGCATATTTCATGCATAGCAGCAATCTCTTTTTCCAGCCAATTGTACAGCTGAAATCTGAGCTTTCCTCCATCCACTTCGTAACCTGTAGCCAAAGTCCTCAGTTCAGTCATCAGGATCTTCAAACAGGCTCTGAACTTCAGTTGTTCAGCAATGACATCAACCTCAGTGTCTCCTGCATCAGAAACCTCCCCATGAGGTGTTTGTGCCACGCTGGTGTCTGAGGTTCTCTCATCTTCACTCTTAGAATCAGATTTTTTCATCATTATACCAACATCTTTGTCTTCTTCATCTGACCCATTTTTGTCTTCACCCCAATCAAGAGTAAGGGGCTCATCATCAAATTTTACTGCTGGTTGACTCCAGTCAAATTGTGCTGAAGATTCAATAGTAGTCTCCAAAGCAAAGGAAGTTGAAATGGGCTTTGACCAGTCTATATCACCACTTCCTGCACCATCCTGTAGGGTTTTGGAATCTGAAACACCAGCTTGTATTGGAGAACTGGATGAATCTTTTTCTGCAGCTACAGTAGATTTTTTTCTTACTTTTGGAATTTTGGAAAGGACTTCAAGAGCTAGTACAGGGCAGCCCACTTTAAAATGAGCATTTGCAGTAGTGAAGAATAATTTTCTTTCTATGAGATTAATTTTGTCGACAAAACTTTTCTCAGTTTTTAGACCTAGGGTGGCCAAAGTTCCTTCTGGTGAGCTGAAGTATCTTCGGATGAGCAAAGGGTGGGTCCGAAGATAATTGTAAAAACTGAATACCACAGGATTGCACGACTTGACAATAACTGAGGAATTAAACAGATATGATATCTATTGGAAGCGGCTTTTAAATTGTATTATTCTGTTTTGCAGTTATTTTCTGCATTAGAGATTTGTCAAAACACAAAATCAAAGAGTTTTGGGTCTAGTTATCAAAACAGAATGAAAGAATTCTTATTCCCCACAAACAGATTAAAGGTATGAGCTGGATGAGTAGAAAGATACTAAATTCTCTCATTTGCCTCGCAGTTATATTGCACTCAGCTAAGCCCAAAAGCAGCTGAGATGATCAGCCAGGTAGAGATTTCCCCAAGGTAGGGAATATGAAACCTATGTAGCCACCTGTCTCTTAATATTAATCTTGAAGAGATGGGGGAGGAAATCCTGCTACAACACTGCTAATTCCTAGAAGGAAGAATGAGAATTTAAGTCCAGTGGAATAAAGACAAGCCTGTATTTGGTACTAGACAAGTATTGTAAGGAAGTGCCAAACAAAGCTCTCCTGAGTTTAGCTGACAGCAGGAACTAAGTTTGGTGTTAGAGGGTTGGAGGCAATCTTTGGAAAAAAATTGGAAATAGATTTTTGTATTTTTTTAAGTATTTCTCCTACTCTTTCTTAATAAGTTTGTTTCATCAGACTAATGTTTTCCCTTACCTGGGTTTTCATCATCATCTTTAGGTGTTTGTTCCAACAACGTATCCAGTGCTCGCGTGTAATCTTTCATTATCCAGTATGCAATGCTTCTCAGAAATGGATCAGGATGCAATTTAGTACAGCTGAATCCAGTTCCATCCTTATGGCAACCCAAAATCTTTTCATAAAGAATGGAGGTGTACGTGACAGAGGTTTCGAACTCTGATTCATATAAACGAGCAATGACCATGGCCAACTGGATGTCTTCCATCTTCTCAAGGCACACCTATGATAAGCAGTGGGGAAAAGGTTCTTTTATGAGGGACAGGGAGTTCTATAAAATAAAGTGAATAGCAATATATGTTTACAGAACAGAGAATTTTTTTCTCATCATATCTGTTCTTTGAAGTATAAATTAATCCTTGGGTCAAAAATGTGATAAGTGATATATATCCAAGTAACATTTTCTTCTGTTTGGAAAGAGGTGTACTTTTATCTAGTTTAAGAATTCTAGTAAGCACAGCAGTACATCAGCATGCAAAAAATGAATATGGCAAAAGTAAAGATGCCTATTTTTATTCTACCTAGCAGAATAATTGTACCCTCCAACTTCATTGTTCTTACATCACTCGTAAGATGTTTTTCACACTGTGTAGAATTACATCTCTGAGGAAAATACATTCTCAAGTGAAGACAAACATACTGTATCTAAATAGGCAGGATAACTAACGGTTCTCTAACTCTATCCTCTCCTGAGAGGTGCTGCTTAGCTTATGATCCTGCTCACAGCTCCCGCCTCCCTTGTGGCAGGCAACATCACAGCTTCACTAAAAAGGGATCCCTAGGCTGCTGCAGAAGAGAACTTGACTTCTTCTTTTACTTAATGTTGTATCAATAGGCCATGCAGAATAGCTGGAGGCTGAACAGAGTGCTACAACTTAACTGTGCAGATCAAACAAAGTTTTGCCAGAAGGGTCATAGCTGGTATTCCCAAGAGTGCTTCCACTGAGCAATGATGTGTCTGAACATTTATTCTGACCTTTCAGATCAGCTTTCAAGTTGCTTTTCACAGTAGTGTGGAGGTAAATGGTATGTCTGCAGGGCACAGGGGGGTCCTGTATGGACATACCATTCCATTTGTCCTGCCACAATTTGTGGAAACTTCATCAGAGAACAGCTTGTAAGGATGCAGGTACATACGTCAAATTAGAAACTGAAACTTAATTTCTCAAAAGCGGATACCTCTATAGCATCTTTTAGTGAACCTGCTAGCAAGAAAAATGCAGCTGACTGCTCAAAACGTTGTTTTCCCAACAAAGCAAAAGCATTTTTTAAAGCAGCTTTACGCCATCGGTCTTCATTGAAGTTGTGGCTGAAAAAGGCAGTCATCTTTTCATCATGCTGGGACCTGTATAAAGAAATGCAATGTATACAGCTATTTATTATGTAACCTTAGCATACTAACACTTGAACAACATTACTTGAAATTAAACTCTAATCTTGAATGAGTTCGGCTTTGCATTCCTAGTTCAACTAAGATTTAATCAAACTTAAAAGTTAGCAGAACTCACCTAAACAGACCCCACACCACTGCCTTTTTCTTCATAGCAAGGTAAAAAAGTGCAGCATCTAAGGCATCATTGTTTCTCTGGAATGAAGCTTTTGCAACCTGTAGTAAACAAAGCCTACTATTATCAATGAAAATATAAAAGATGCTTTTAGCTAAATAACCTGTGTTCCTTGTCCCAGAGGAAAGCCAGGTGACTGTGTTATCTCTGCAAAGCAGCAAAATTATTTCTGTGAGAATATTTTATTCATGTGTAACAGAGCTCTACTGTAAATGCTTTTAAGACTGAGAAAAACAGCACTGTTGCAGATAGCAATCCCTCTGAAGCAGAGTGGGATATTATAAATGTGCAAATAAAATATTTTCTTCAAAATTGTTACAGTAACTTATACTATGAGGTGAAATTCCTCTAGCAATCCATTATTTAAAAATGCTTAAGCTAATAAGAGTATTTCTTGAATGAACACTGTTTGAGTTTTATACAGGATTCTGATGTAATTTGATTTGGACTACTAGGATAATTATTTTCCTCCTGGATTCTTTGAGTAACCTGTAACTTTTAAAAATGTATTTTTACATTAGATGACTTGGAAATTTAGTACAGTAGGCACATCTAACAGCATGGAGCTAGAATTTGTAACCAGTAAAAAGTACCTTCTCAATGCACCTTCGGAGAGTGTTGATATTCCTGACCCACCAACCAATACCCACAGCTCTCAATTCAGACCACTGTGGGTCTCCCTTCTGGATAGCAGGAATCATATTGATCAACTCCTCCTCAGCCTCAGAATGAAAGGCCCATGCAAAATGGCAGGTTGACAGGCCTAAACAATAACATAAAGCAACAAAATTCAGAAGACTGAGTTGTTAATGAGCAAATGGAATATGTCAGAGATGCAAAGTGGGACCTCCAACCAAAGAGTCGGGTAGATTTGAGAGACTGATTCTTTCAACAGGAAGTAGAGCTGTTAAAAGAACAGCTGAAATATCTTTTGGGTTGTTAGGGATGCTCTCTCCTCAGTATTTCTTTCATCATTTTCCAGTATCCCATTCATAAACGTACAAGAATTGTATGTTCAAAGACTGAAGGAAAAATATTCTGTTATCACAGAAGCAGACTCATTCTGGGCCAGAAACCTTTCTCTCTGCTGTTTAGGTGGTAACTACTTTTCTTTTCTGTATTTCACAACAGCATTTATTCATATTGAGCAAAGGAAAACACCTGCTGTGATGAAAATAATAAAATATTCTTTAAGGTAAGATAAATCCATGCTCATGTGAGGAAATATCTTAATTCATCCAGCAGAAACAATGAATGACATATACAATCTGTATTTTATCTGGCTGGGGAACTTATTCATGCCTCAAACTGGATAGGTCAGAATCTCCCACTCTGGAGCTATGCTTTTTCTGCTATTTACAGTGCATGTAGGAAAGCACACACTAAGCCTTTGCAAGATAATGGCCTTAATGAAATACAAAATGACTGTGCAGATAATAGAGATATGACATCATAAACCAGAGGTAACCAGATCATGTCAGTGAAGCAAGACTTCACCCCAAGAATGACCTTGGTGAAGCAGCTGGACTCGGTACAGAGGAGGCAGAGATGTCAGGAGGCAGGTGTGCAAGCGCATCGCCAGCAGGTATCGCAGGCCACATTCATCTAAGGTATCTCTTCCTGTGGAATATAGAATACTGACTTTTGAACATGCAGCTGACTACAACAGACACATATACAGTTATCATATACAGTGTGTGACGAATATATAATTCTAAGCTTGCCAAGAACCTCAACTACAAGTTATTAATTATGTATGAAATATAAGTACTTATATATTTTTTTCTTTCTTACTGTATCCAATCTGAGTAACTGATGCTAGTTTTCAGCTGTGTTACCCCAAAATACCCAAGGACTAAGTTTATCTTTGCTGAGAAGAACAAGAATATCAATTCAATAATATGTCAGTTACTAACCTGAGTAATTCTTATCTCTGTTCTCATCTAGTTCAGTGCTTGTGGTGGCCACAGTGTCTGCCAAAGCTACAAGGAACATCTGCTCCAACCGAGTGAGGCCTGGCAGACTTGAGTGCATCAGGTGGCTGGAAAGGACACTGGCGTGTTCTCGGCCGAAGTAAGTTGGCCCATACTGTGAGAGATTAATAACTTTGGATTTACTCTCCCTTTTTTCAGGCTCAAAATCTATAAAGTCTTCAGTTGTAACAGGTTGAATCTGGAACAGATCTGAGTATTGATCCTCTGTTTTTCTCTTTGCATGGTCTTCAGAGCCCTGAGGTATTTTGGAAGTTTCTTCAGAAACATATGTGGCATCCTGATCTGCAGCAAGCAGCGCATACAGCGGCAGTGGGGGAATTGAGTCTATCTCCGTGTAGTCTCGAGTACCATCTTTCCCAGCAGTGATGGTATCCTTTGCAGTGCTGCCACTCACACTAATGGTGCGAGAAAGATGGCGTTTAGGACCAGTCCCTTCCCCAGCTTCTGTGTCTTTAACTATTGCAACTTCTCCTGCAATGCATTTAACTAAATGCGATAGGATGGCTTTGGCTCGGCGAACTTTACCCAGGTCCATAAGTTCTAATAACTGGGTTGGGTGATACTGGGGTAGAGTAGGTGAAAGAACATGAGCAGCTTCAAAGAGGCCCCCATCCTGAATTACAGTTGGAGTGCCAAAAACATCATCCACAACACCTGCCCCATCAATCACACTGGTCTTCTTCACTATGGCGCTTGTTTTGAATGGATCTTGTGTTGCTGAGTCTTCAGAAGTAAAAACATCACTCTCTCCATTACCAAACTTGACAGCGTGTTTCCACTGGGCGTAAACATGCATTTCACAGTCCATTCCCACCACCAGGATGCCATCTCTCACCCACGACAGAGAGACAGGCAGTGAGGGAGTGCCATCCACAGATGACACCAGATCAATGGACCTCAGCAACACCCACTTTGACTTGACACCTTGTTTTATGCTCCCACCTAGTGGCAAGGTGATGACAGCTACTCCCTCTTTGCTGCTGGTTTGATCTGTTACAATTCCCGAAAGCCTTCCGTACATGAAGATGTTGGCACCCACTCCAACTGTCAGTATATGTGAACCATCTTCTTTTGAAACCCAGTCCAAATGCACCAAATGCTTGATGCTGGGCACCAGGTATTTGTCCTTATTCAAAAAAGCATCTGACTTACTGTAAACAAATAAATTACTATCTACGCTGACCCTTGAATCAAGTACACTTCCAACCTTAACCAAATCATCCAGATGAATTGTCTGTTCCAAAACCCACTCTGATCCTCCAGTAGACTCACATTCAAGTATACAAACATGCATGGAAAATTCTTTGGAAACAAAACCATTATGCTGTATGGGTTGTTTGTATGCTACCGCAAGGCGCCCTGTGTAAGAACAGCTAACAGCAACTGGCCTTCCTACTATGCCCACTGTACTGCTGTTGTCTTCCCCTTCATCATTCATTAAAGGCCATTTCCTCCAGTGGTATGTCTCTTTTTCCTCATTTCTGCTGCTCAGGTCTGTCTCTACAGTGCACCTCCAGAAGCGCACTCTGTTGTCTGAGCAGGACGTTACTATCAGATAAGGTGCCAGGCACACTGGGTATATTGATGAAGAACTCAAGTGACCTGAGGTTAGAACAAACACATTTACTTTTAGTCATATATAGTACAATGCTTATATGAATAAGGCAGATATAAAACTGCCTACCTACTGCTAGAACACTTTACAACCTGACATAATTTTTTTTTAATTTGGAGCTGGATAAGGGGAAATAATATTAGGGCTGGTAACAGTCTTGCAGATTGAATATTACTTATCATCTGCATTTCTGGTCATTATTTGAAGAAGATAAACTGGAACTGAACTATTTCAGAGAAGGGCTGTTAGAACAATGAGAGGAATATAAAGCTTTAGGCAGATGAGATTAAGGAATTTAAGATTAGGCTCATATAACCTATCAAAATGAAACCTAAGAGGGAAGGGGAAAAAAACCCAAAACAACAGGAGAGACAGAGAGACAGACAAACAGAAGGAGGTGTAAGTGCATCAGGTAAAAACCTCACCATGCACCAAACACAGTAATGCTGACAAACGAGCAAGTGGGTATAAATTGCTCATTAATAAATTAAGACTAAAAGTTACATTTCCAATTGCTAGAGCAGTAAGTTTCAGGAACAGCTTTCCTGTGGGGGCTTGATACATTTACAGAAAGGTAACATGACATGGGCACAGTGAGTGTCCAGTTCTCAGTCCTGTGTTTCCTGTATCAGTAAACCAGAATCTCAAAGGCTGGGGAGATACAATCCTATACACTAGGAAGTAAATCAGTGGACCAAGTGTATAGAAAATAATGTTACAATTACCTGCTGAAGGAGTTGCTCTTACTACTTCTACACCAACAGGAAGATCCAGAGGCTGGCTATACACAAGTCTGGAGCTCAGAATGAGTTTACTAGCAGTCTGAAGATTAGCAATTGATGAAGATCGTGGAATGGGACTTATGCCAGGTGATACATCTGGAGACGAATCCACAGTCTTTTGCTCAGGTACACTAAGCTTATTATCTGCTGAAGACACTTCGGTTGGTTTTGCTATATAACAAAAAGTTGCCAACAGTGTTAAAAAACTGTTTATATGGCATGAATATCCTATAATCAAATTTATTTGTTTTAACAAGTGCTCAAGTTACACAGAAAATAATTACATGTGTGCAGACTGTGTCAGTTTTATTGCATGCTATGACTATTCATTTTAAGACATCCATAACATTCTGAAATACTGATAGTTCGAAATAAAGAAGCCACTGCTTAAGTACATTGCTCACCCTATCAACAATTTTATATGTTGTTATTGGTATAGAACACAACAAATGTTTGTAAGGAATCTTACTGCTTCTATTGCATTGATATATTATTCTGAAGATTCTTGATTTTCAGGCTTCTGCTTGACAAAGATGACACAATTTGTTTTAAAATAAATGACCAAACTTTAAGTTTTATTTTAAATAATATGATAGAAATGTCTCTAAGGAAATTACAGTCACTCACTCACCTAAACAGGCTTGCACAGATTTGAGATGAAGATGCCACATCTGAAGAACAGAACAGCCACTACTATCTTTTTCAATTACTACTAGGTAGAACTTCTCTGAGAAAGGTGGTGGACGATACCCTGTAATTGAAACATACTATCACTGTCATGAAATTTACATTCAACCTAAATAATTTTTCCATACCAAAAGATTCTCTAAAAACTACTGAGATAACAAATCCCATTTTCATCTTCGAAAGAAGTTGTTTGATTATAAAACAAAATATTCAAACAGTACCATTAGTAACATACTTTTATTGACATTTTGTTTGCTCACAGCAACAGAAGAATTACAAAATAGATACTGACTTACAGACAATCTAGGTATTAATGGCAAATCTGATTTATTAGTTCAAACTGAATGGGAAGGCAAATATCTACCTTCCAGATTGTAAAGACTCTTCTACCTGCCTGTCTTCTCCCTTTTTCTTTTAAAGTTTTGAGTCTACTACCAAATTCCTCAGTGACTTTCTATTGTATTAACTTGACAGTCAGATATATGAACTGCCTATTGGTGCAGAAAATGTGCTTCTGTTCTGTTCACATTTTTATATATAACATACAGCACTTTGAAAAATGTACTTTGTCATATAAGTTAGTGTTTCATTCTAAGCAATTAGAATGCCTTTGTTTAACACCATTAAACAACAACTCATATGAGCAATATAAAAGAGACATTTTACTGAATTCTACAGATTAGCATTTAAAAGTAAATTAGCACATGCCAGCTAGATTTCAGTATTCTTAAAGAACATTTTTTGGTACCTATTTAATTCATATTAGTCATGGTTTATGCCATACCTTGTGATGGCTGGAAAAAGATCTCAGTTTCCTTCCCTTCCACATCTTCCTTATGTGGTTTGTACCCCAAAATGAAGTCTTCTTGGAAGACATGAAGCAATTGTGTGTTTGAGCCACACTGAAACATTGAGCAACAGTTATGCTTCCAGAACAGTATAGCAACATTTGGTACTTAGGCAATTATTTCCTTTGTGCAATCTAGCTACCAATAAGGAAAACTTTATTTTAAAATGTTTAAAATTATCATCAGAAATCCCAAATGTTTTCCTTTTATATTAAGAACAGCATATTCTAGAACCCATTATTTGTATAGTGAAATAATTTCACTGAGGTCTACCTGGGTAAACAAATTCTGTAATAACACTTTTACTGCAGTTATTGACAGATGAATTAGTATTTGATTCATTTTTATTTCTTTGGTGTTGAATAAATGACAGCAGCAAAAACTCTCAGACTTTTATCCCTCTTCAGTGGGAAGACATGTCTGCAGTGAAATGCTTGGGAAATATAAAAAAGGGAACAAATTGCAGATTTTCCTTCTCAGATATCGTAACATCTGTCTTTTCTGATAGCAACAGATTTCTTTGCAATAATTCTACCTCTCTACAAAGAAGGCTGGTCACAGTGAAGTCCCTCCCAGCTGGTAAGGAAAAGTATGTCCCCCAAATACAGTGATGGCAAAATTATCATGCTGCAAGACACCTTTTTCTTCCAGAGAAACAAGGAAAGACAGTACTCCCTGTACTCATTTATAAAAAGTCTAGGAAAATAGCTTGTGAATCTGAGCTTAAAGTTTTTATGTTATTGACACTTAAAAGACATAGGAATTTACTGACAATAGAGAAATACTTATTTATATATGTGAACCCCCCCCAGTTTTCTAATTAAGAATGGTAAAACTCAGTGTTTTCACAGGCTGCTTCCTAACACAAAATAGCACTGGAACATGTATGATCAAAATACCTGAGTAGGAACAAGGTTTAATTATACTACTTACTCATTGTTTGAAAAGTATAGCTGTGTTTGTTAATAAATATAAATTTGTTTTACAATACAGACACAAAAAAAATTGAAGTCATACCTGGCTATCATTCTCATATTTTGGATAGTTAGATCTAGTTTTTAGGTTTGGGCATTTTAATGTTGTTATCTTTTTGTTTGTTTGGGTTTGAGGGGATAGTATTTTTTTTCCTTTGAATTATGATGCCTTGGAAACCAGTCTTTAGTAAAGTTTTGTTTTTATCAAGAATTATGCTTAGAAAATATAGATATACTCTGAAAATGAGCATTGAGCTCTTACCAGCTAACAGAAAGTCGGCTTACTAAAATGTTCAGGGTATCTCAATTATCACAAAAATTCAAGGTAGTCATTGTCACCATAGAGAAATGTAATCTCTTTTATATCTTTTCAACACAATAGGTTAATTAACAAAGTTATTAAACACCTTTATGTGAAACCCTTAAAGAGTTAACCATTTATTTACTTTGTTAGTTATTGCATCGAGTTCAATAATACATCCTGGCCGGGCAGTAGATTGTTGGCTCACAATATTAAACACTTCCCCAATAAGTTTCTGAAACAGAGAAAAATGAGTAGAATTAGTATATTTTTCCTTTGGACAGAAGAAAATTGCAGTCACTTATAAACTGATGCTTCAATTTTTCTCGTTGGCATAAACTGTAACAGAGTTCTTGCAGCTGTTGCTTTGGCACTCATGAATAATGTGTTTATTGAGGCATTTGCACTGCTGTGGGTCGGCAGTTCTTCGTGGGGATGACACACCAGTTCTTATGGAAGCTAAATATTGTTTATTTAAAGACTTATCCTTGCATAACACCACATAATGTATCTGTGCAATGAGAAACAATATACTGCTTCGCCTTTTTTTAAGCTTCAGGTTTTGTCACAACATGTAAAAAACAAATCACTACAGCTCATATATCAGCTGAAGGCTCTATTGATTTTCACTGGAATATTCCCAGTCATTGCTCCTAGAAGAGATTCCTCAGTCTGATCTGAATACTGACAGGCCCTGTCTTACAGGATGGTTAATAAAATAACAGAAGAATGGAAAAAAAGCAAAGATGTGCTTCTTTATACACTAACAGTACAAGGTCAGGCTTTATTTTTCTTAAAATCTAAAAATTTTCTTAAAATCACAGAAATGAAAGATTAAAAGAATGAAAAAATTGCTTATTGAAAAAAAAAAAAGCTAATATGACCCTTAGCAATAACCTGCTGATTCCCTTATGTCCCACCATCTGTGCCCTTCCTCATATACAGATGTAACTTAGGTTGATACACCTAAGTCTTGATCTTCTGTCTTCATCTTTTCTCTTGCTCTTGACTCTGCTCTCTCTTCCGAGAGGACAAACAAAGAAATCCTACTTTTCCTTTTCCCCACCCGCCACAGGTTGAGAAAACTTGTCTGGGAAATTTCGGTTCAGTCCAGACACTTTTAGTAGTAATAGTTACATTTCTGTCTGCTAATGCTTACAGACAGCTGCAAAACACACAATTATGCAAGGTGGAATGCTTAAGATCCCATACATGGAATGGCACAGAAATCACAAAAAACTATATGAAGACAAACCACTGAAAGGAGGAAGTAAGTTATGTTAGTTTTATGTTAATACTTTCAAACCATTCCTACATAAAACTTACAGATGATTCAGGGTCAGATAATTCATCTAGAAGTTTTCGTGCATCTACAACAGCTTGATAAAGCCTCAGGTTTTTGCCATCTGATGCAACAAAGCAAGCACTAGCAGAGTTGCAATATGTACCTAATAGAAGATACAAAAAATACATAAAGGAAAAAATAGCAGTCAATGGCATCAGATAGTCTATTACAATCCACAGTATCTGAATATGCTCCAAACATAATTTTCATAAGGCATTGAAGCAAAAAAGTCAGCAAATGTGAGCATTAATACACTATTACTTGACCTTTGAAGTAACTCCTTTTCTGCTCATTTATGTAATCATAACTCCTCCAAAAAGTTCAGTAATCCAAGCTGAACTCATATATATTTACAAACACTATTCACACATGCAAACCCCAGTCTGTGATACACCTAAGGGAACGCTGCCATTCCTTACAAAGGTGGCGTTTGAGTCACTGTCACCTCCAGGGCATTGCTCAAGGAGCCAATCCCAGATTTCCCAGGTTGTCAGAGACAATTCAGAGTAGGAGTCTAAAGGGAAACTGGTCAGCCATAGCTTTCTTCCTTGTTTACTGTCTCTAGGCTCTTTGCATAAAATTAACCTCTATGAATATTCCCTCCTGCCCTGCAGTTAAAAGTGCAGATATAAAGTGGAGGGAGAAATAGATCTGTCTGTAGTTCTGAATAATATATGAAAAACTGGGGTTTTTTGCTTCTTGACAGTACATACAACAGGCTTGAGATGAGATTTTCCACTCTGATATACATTTTCCCCTAAACTACAAGAAAGCAGCTCATTATTTGTGTTTAGAACACTTCTACTATATAAGCAGAAAAAGTGATTAGTTTTATTTTAAAGTTGTATTTATTAAGAGTATTTAAGATTTTTGAGGTTGTACAACATCTTTGACACCCATTTAATCATTGCAAAGGCAAGACTGTCCTTAGCATAATAAAATAACCAGGCACTAGTATAAAATTTAATGTTATGCCCACAGCACCAATGGCATTTTGTACTGTATACAAAGGTGACAACTACTATAAGAGCACCTTTTTGATAGTTTAAAAGTATCTGAGTGGCTGGATAAAGCAACATTTGTAGAAATAGTTCTCTCAACTGTATGGGAAGGTCAAAAATTAAAAACAAAAACTAAAGAATTGTCCAAGAACACATAAGATGTACTGTCTGACCTCTGAAAAAGTATTGTTTGCAGTTCTGTAAAGTTAATGTAGTCTACTTATTTAAAAATATCTTGCATTCTAACTGGGCTTTCGTAAGCCCCTGATGATCTGAGAATTTCAATATTGTTTCAGGATCTTCTAAGCAGTTTTTAGCCAGCATGTTAAAAGAATTTGATAACACCAGTTTTGTCTGAAAACCTTTTCCAATAATTCTGATATTCAAGTGGCTAAATGCCAGTTCTGTTCAGCCCACTGCCTCCTGCAGCTGTATGTGGCCAAATGCCTAAGTCATCAGAACACCTGCATTTGTAACACCATGTCAGTGCAGAGCACGCTCAGGGAAGATAACTAAAGCTCTGGGGAAAGGCATCATCTTCTCCTCTGGGGGAGTAGCGAGTGCTTCCTCACACAAAGGACTTACTGGGTGTCAGCTGATCCACAGGGACTGCAGACACACTCAGACCACAGGAAGTATTTTGCAGTAGCTTAGCCTCCAATAAAATAAAAGTGCTTGATTTGCATAATACAAGGCAATTTTTGAAAAGTTAATATAAATACACTCCAAATAAAATAGTAATTAATTTTAACAAATTAATTCTACCTCTCACAGTGTTAATTCTATATGGAAAAATGCCAAGTATACTCACCGAGGCAATAGCTGGGAATAAGTGTTGGAAGCCAGGCTACATTAGAGAAAGCAGAGGTGTGAAGAGAGTTAATTCGAGCCAATTCAGACACTCCTCCAGTGTAGGATAAAGGTCCTATGGGGTCTACACGCCACAGAATCAACTCACTGTAGATTGCATTTGGGTCATGGAATGTACGTGTTGCTGCATTTTTAATTTGCTGCTTAGAAGAACCCTTCTTACGTTTAATAGGATCCATCATTCTGTTTATCCTGTCAGAGTCCCAGGAACTGTCTGATTCAGGAGTTAACAGAGCATTGTGATGAGAAGATGTCAGCAGCAATGGTAAAACAGAATGGCAGGCTAGGTCATTGAGGTGAAAGCGGTGTCCACAGTACCTAAATTTATGGGATACAGTTAGCACAGTAGTGAAAGCTGATTTATCAGCAAAAGTGACTGCCCACTGATTTAGAGAGCCATCTATATGTTTGGAAATCATCATTACTACGGGAGAAACTATATTCATATTTGCACTGTCCTGGGCAAAGCTTGGTCCTTTACTTGCTAGAGTATTATCTGGAAAGTCCATTGTCTTCTGCTGTGCAGCATTACTGCTGTCTTTTACAAAGACAGGGCAGGCATACATCATAATATTTTTGCTAAGGGAACTAGCATCTCCAGATGGAAATGCAACAGGAATCCTAGAGGAAAATGAAACCTAAAAAAAAAAAAAAAGAAAAAAAAATTAGAATATGTGAACCCAGCTTCAGCCTGAGTAAATGTTAGCTATTTTACAGAAAGCAGTTAAAATTAAATTCCTACTGATGTTCAGCTCTAAAGGAAAGGACACAATGTTTGTTAAGATCATAAAAAACAAAACCATTTCAAATATACAACACCTGAACTTGTCGGAAGATGCCTGGAGTGTATTCATCTAAATACTTCACGTGCCACACCAGGAAGGTACCATCAACAGGATGGATAGTAAAAAGCATATCTGGGTTTCTGTTCCACTCAGTTAGGAGCAAGTCGATTTTGCGATCTAACAGAACTGTGGGAAGAGGCAGGCGTGGGCCCGCTAGCAGAGATGTTTTAGGGCTTCCCTCTCTTTCTCCGTCTTCATGTTCTGAAGACCCTGTGCCTGTCCCTGTCTCTGATTCTCTGTCTGTAGACAAATCTGCAACAGAAAAGAAATGTGCCATTTTACCCATTGCAAGGATTTCCCTATCAGTTTCCCTTCAAAATACAGTATTTTTAAATCTGCTAGTAGTACTGTCTGATAAGAACTAACCAGATTACTAACCATGATCTAATTTCATATGTAAACCTCTCTCTTTTTCTTCTATTTCTTCTTCCTCTTCAACTTCAACATCAAAATCTTGTTCTAGTTGTTGTTCAGAAATTTTTCTTAGATGCTGCATGAATACTTCAATAGAAGATGTGAAATGAAATTCTTTATTATTCAACCAGTGGACAACGAAGCCTCCATTTCCTTCATCTATATTAAAAGCTGTTCCAGACAAGACTGATGGAATATCTGTGGACATTTTTAAACAAATAAAAAAAGCTATATATTAAACTGCTCATCTTTATATATATATATATATATATATATACACACACACATATAGATACACACACACATTTAACTTATTTTAGGTATACCACTTTGTGCCTGTAAGATTAGAAAAGGTAAGATGCAGATCAAGTTTCTACATGCAACAATAAAAAACAGTAAAGATATTTAAGGTCAATAAATTTACATGAAAATTTATTCTTATGTGAATGGTAAATGATACTCAATGTTCTAACTGCTCAGTTTCACATGTTGTAGTGTTGACTTTCTTGTACAGACTTTAGGTAAAGCACATCATCGCTCTTTAATATTTTCCTTTTAGAAAAATATTCCACATTATACTATAAAAAGCAGCTGGTTTCCTGCCAAAAAAAGTCTTGTACATCTTCTTTTCAATCACTGTATATTCTGTAGGATGCAATGACTCTATTCATCATATGCCATTGCCTCCCAAAACCCAAGAATCAAATACCAAAAAGACTGGAAATGTAGGCTTCTTTTGCCTTCTGATTTGCAAAGATGAATTTAATTTGCTTGTAAAAGTGTTGAAGGTACTCAGAATAAATTCAGCTTAATTTGTCTTACAAAACTCTATGCCAAGCAACAGACTTGTGAAATAACAGTCTTCCTACAATTTCCCTGTTTTCAATTAGGCAAAGCAAAGAATGTACATCTCAGCCCCCTTTATTTTTTTCATTTTGTGCAAGTATAGGATTACAGTCTAATAAATGGCCGTATCTCACCTGTATTAGGGTTGATGCTTGCTGCTATGTGGAAGTGACCAAGGGCATTTGCGTGATGTGAAATGTGACGCTGAACTTCGTGAGTACCCTGCTGATCTGGCAGTACATCTGTGTGGGTCACAAGAACTGAAGATCTCCTTTGTCCTTTCCTCATATTTTTCAAATGATGAATTGTCTGTTATAGTTATAAAAAAAAAGTTAATAAAAACTAAAAAGACTGTAAGGTAAAAATTCATGCTTATATAAACATTTAAACTTCTTGCTACCAAAGAAATGAAGACTAATTTCAAAAGGATTATTTTAACAGGATTTTAAAGGATTATTGTAACACTTATGTACATCAGATCTGGCCAAAAGCAAAGCTCTTCGAACAGTCTTCTAAAAGTTCCTTTAATATCTTCTCCAACAACACCACAAAAATACACAGTATTTTGTGTGTCAGAAAAAAAGATTAGAACAATCTAAAAGCAGCAACTCTTACAATATAATTTTATAATGAATTCTGCATAAGTGAAAATTTTTGAGAGCACATGGAGAACACAACTGATTCAACAGCCCAAAGTGTACTTGGTCCCAATCTCCCTATTTGCTGATGGCCATGATATGTAAGAAGTAAAAACTTGGTCTGATTTTAATAGTCTACAAATGAGTGGTGGGGTGGTTTTCTCTTTTCTTTTCTTGTTTTCATATTGATAGATTTTCTTTTACTGTAAATTTAATAGACTTGATAAGATGGTCACTGGAACAAAATTACGAAATGAAGTAACTAAAAATTAAGAGTTTATTTACTCTTTTCCCCGTTTTTATTATTACAGACTTTCAGACCCAATCAGAATGAAGCCATAATTACTATTCCATATGAAACATTGTGTCTTCCCATCACTGCTAGTTAGCTACAGGAAAAGTAAATTGACTTTTTAAAACATGGAGCTTGGATGCAGAGTTGCAGTCTCTTTTTCAGTGTTTAGTAAGAGACTTCAAAAACTGATATGAAATAATTCATGCTATTCTGTAAAGAATATAAGGACTAAGTAATATACATTCTTAAAGCTTTATATCCTTAAATAATTAGAGTTTCAAGAATCGTGAAATAAAAATTTGGCAAATTAGGTGTTTACTTGTACCTCTAGTGCTTGTTGTATTGTGTCCTTTTGCTTTCCAGACTGCGAGGCGGTGCTGCTGATGCTGGAGGTGCTGGTTTCACAGATCTGCTCCCCCAGAAGGGTGTCTTCGGGTAACAGCGTCTCTGCCCACAGCCGACAGATGCCATCGAGGCACGATGTGAGCAACACGTTACAGACCAGGCCCCTGATGGCAGACACCTCAGGATTACTGCCAGTGGAATTCAATTAGCTATACAGACAGCAGAAATGAGGGGAGTGTACAAGTATTTAGCAGGTATTGTTTCATCTAAATTTCTGCTTCTCCCCTGACTAAAGGTTAACTCGGCTATCACTATTACACTCGGCGATACAGAAGTTTATGGGAAGATGTTGATCTGCTTTGCTTCTTGAAAGGATAAGAAGAGAAATCTCATGTTCTTGGTGCCAGAACATGAAGCAGAGTGTTAAAAAAAATACTTGATCAAAGGCTTGCTCATTTTTTTAAAAAAGAAAGCTTTCGAACCTGGGCATGTACTTGCTGATGTTCCGCCAGGAAAATCCTGTCACTGCTCGGGGATGTGCCAAATAAACAAAGGAAAACTGAACATCCTCTGAGCATTTTTTCTTTTCTTCATTCTCTTGAGGCAGAAGTGATGACTTCCAACCAGTCATAGGATACCAAACCTTTAAGAGGCAGTCATCCTAGGTAAAGCAATAAAAACCATGGGGTTACCTAACTAAACATGTAATGAAAAGAAAAACCCAAGTAATATGGAAACTGTTGTTCTGGTATTGCTAATGAAAACTTGGCCCAGGACTAAAATTCATCTCATTGTTCAGCTATCATTAAGTGCAAGCAAAAAATGCTTACCTATTCAGACTTGTAAACCAAAGGGAATAATTCAAATGAGAGGGTGATATTAAAGAGAATTATTAATTGAAAACTTAGCTTGAATAGTGATTTGACAAAAAGTATTGCAAACTGAAATAGAACTGATAATTGAATCCAGAATTCACTAGATATAAAACCTTCTCTAACTTAACCGGACAGATGCATATTATATGTTTAAATGTGGATGTGTTCTATCATAATGATCTCATTGCTTTCAACAGAGAAGAAAAATATGTTTATGTATATCTGAAAATTCATCTAAGTATACTTCATCTAAAATATCTATCTATCTATACATACAAGTCTGTATCACTGTCATTCAAGTATTCAGTAAGAGTACATAGCTAAATCTAATTTCTTGTTGCTGAAATTCATGGAACTGCATAAAAATACAGCATTGCATGGGAGATCATAATTTACCTTTGCTTAGACTACAATAGAGTGTATAGTTCAGGACTATTCATATTTCTTACTTTTTTCAAACAAGAGCAAAATATTGCAAAAACTTACTTAATTATTCTATTTTGTCCTTACCTTCCCAGCTGTTGCAAAATATTCACCATCAGGAGACCATGACATCAAATGTACTGATGTTGCAGTCCTAAGAACAAAAAAGCAAATTAAGTAAGGTCTATTTATTCTATATTATTATTCCATAGGTATTCAGTTGATTAAGTGCTACTGTTCATTATTTAAATGAAATATACTAGTATTTTATAGTCATTGCTTTAAGCATACTTTAAAAGTAGCAGAAGCATAAAAATATTTGCTATAATTAAACAATATAGTATTTTCACATTTTTACAGAAAAACAGCTCATAAAATAAATTGGTTTAAGTACAGCAAGCCTAGGTTAGATCCAACAGGCATGAGGATTTTTTATTTGGAATAACTTAACATTGTTTGAATTCTATGGTATTTAAAAGCACACTTTAAAATATAGTTTTGGAGAGAAGATATTGTTGATACTTGAGGTAGCATTGCAATTTATCTTAAAACAAAAATTATCTCACTTGCACTGCCAGACACATTTCCAGTCATTTAGAACAGGGAGAATTTTGTCATCTTTGATCTGATTGTTGGCATCATCATCTTCATCTTCTTCTAGAATGTCATTAGATGGAGGGGCCCACAATTGCAAAAAGTCAGTTGCTGTCAGCAACCTGTTACCTGAAAGTGAGCAATAACAAAACTGTGAAACCAAGATGATGAAGGTATATTGAAAGATTCAGCCTGTCATCATATTTTGTGAATTATTCAAAACAGGTTGAAAGCTAAACTTTATCAAGTCCATTTAAAATATGATAGGGTATTCTGTCATCTTACACAGCTTGTTTTATTAAAACATTTTGAATTTATAATACCTTATAAGAAAGAACACCAAGGTTTTTTTGGTGACTTTGAATCATAGAATCATATTTAGTAATGAATGTTGCAGATGCTTAAAAGCTATTCATATCTCAAATAAAGATATAGACATCTTATAAACATCTGTGTCTGGGCACGTTGCTGACTTTAATTGTGCTAGAATTCTATTTAAATGATCACTAGTGGTAATTTAAGTGAGTTACCGACTTAAGACTGTGATTCCCAAACTAAGATCTTGCATAAGAGACTCAAACACTTGGCACAGCATCTTCACAAATATTAACTGTAGCTTCACATTTTATGCAACACTACAGGTTGAGTTTGAGAACAGGTAAGATAAAATTTTCACATTCATTCTCTCACTTTATTACAATGAAAGTATTTTGTGTTCAAGTTGTTCTAACTACAAATGTTGAACAAATACTTCACAAATGGTGCATTACCTTGAGGATCCCAGGCCAGGTTGTAAGTCATAGAACTGAGGAAGAATTGCCCAGTTTTTAGCCACTGACACTTCAGTTGCTGTAGTTTAAAAACAATAAAGGATTAATTCTCACATCAACAGCAAAACATGAAGGCATTGGTATCTCTTTCTACATGAAATTGCTATTAAGCCTGCTGTAAAAATATTTAGTGGCAGATCGCTAAATCTAGTTTTAATATGTTTTTAAATTGTTTTATAAAATTTAAATGCATTCCAGGGTGCCCTGCAACTTCTGTGGTCACAGAACACAAGGGATGGCACTATAGATGCCACAAAGACTGTGAAACCTGCTTGAGAACAGCCTTAATGCTCGAGTGCTCAGCCATGGCTGTGCTGTTAAAACAAGCCAGGGAGCACTAAACAAGTCTATGTTGTATTTCTGTACTGCACCTCGGACAATCTTTTCAAATAAGAAATACCAGCTTCTCACCATGTCATTCTAGTATGAGATGCAAGAACAAGATGTTGTGAACTTAAGAGAAGTGCAGTCCACAGTTCAATTAATGCAGTGGAAGAGTCTACCCATCCAATTTTGTTATGAGTGGTGGAAAATGTTTATCCATTAGTCTTTTGTGTGCCAACATAATATAATAATAATAACTGGCAGACAGACTTTTGCCTCTAAGAGCCTAAACTGAATTACAATTATGAAATACATACTTACACAATTTCTTTTATGAGAATTTATACCAAGTGGTTCAAAAATGCAAACAGCATTTCCATATGATGCTGCAATCTGGAAAAAAAAAAACCAGAAAAAGAAGCTGAAGACTCAAAATGTAAGGTTAGGAGGTATGTGGAGTAAGAGGTCCTTAGTATTCCAAAACACTTAAAGAATTTCCAGTACCTCTTCTATGTGTCATTGTTCTTGAAAAGTGAAATTAAAACAAATGTAATTAACTGTGTTTTGGGTATATTTTCTTAAGGCAGTTGAGAAATACGTAGTTCTGAACAACCCCCCCTGTAAGATTTTAACCTAAGCAGGGAAGACATCTTGTTCAGTGGCACAAACACTGTCACTCAGATGTAGTCTACTCTTGTAGGGCAACTACTCTTAATGCACAAGGGAAAGCTGATGCCTTCACTGCTTCTGCTCATGTTCTGTCTACTTCACAGCTAACTAATGCATTAATTATTAGTCTCTGTGTCTCTCTGTGTTCCTAGATTCCATTTTGTATCACTAAATCACTAACTAATAGTTACAAGAAGCCATAAGAAATGCAATGATATTTTTAACAATCAAATACATTTTGAGCGGAGATAAATGATAAATAGAAAAACTGAAGTACATACGCCACTGAACCCCTCAGTTTTTTTCACCCACTTATTTCACAAAAACCTCTAAACACAAAATAGCCTTTTTTAGGTATTTATCTGGGCCTGTTTCTAATATTCATATGCTCTTAAGGACTTTTGACTACCTTTAAAATTCCTTTTTCTTCTTTAAAAAATTTTCCAAAGAAAAACTGTTTAAGTCCTTCCCATTCAGGATCTGGTTTCCTCAAAACATAAATGATGCAAAAGTTTCATGACATTTATTATGAAATCTCATTTCTTCTTTAGGGGGAGGGGTAGAGAAGGTTGCAACAACAAAGTCACTCCCAAAGTAAAGGACAGACTGAGCTCAGAGTCCTGAATGCAGAACCACCCAGGGGTTGGTGGGGATCTTGCAGGGACCAAATCTGCAGCTGAAATCTCTCTTCCACTCTTACTGGGACTGCACTGCTGAAGTTCAGGGGCTCTGCCAACTAAACCTGCCCAAATCTTTCCTAGGCCTTCCTCAATACTGCCACCAATTTTTAACTAGCTAATTCTAGTCAGCAGTGACAAGTGACAACCAAAATTTGCTCAGTGCACTACCATAACTCCTAGAAAGTGTCTTCTCTTCTGCTTTCTAAACTGTCTCTTTAGCATAGTGTAAGGATTAAAAATGAAACCACAAGCAAGTCAAGGGACCATGTAGTTATGACAGCTCACACTGCAAAAGTTCTAAACACATTAAATATGCTGAACCTTGTCTAAAGAAGTACTTCAAATTCATTACTTTGCAGGACACACCGACATACACTTATGTGTGTATACATATGTTTATGTAAATTATTTATATATTTCTTCTTTAGTTAGATGGTAGTATACAACAATAAAGACAATCGTTTTAGTACCATTCCAGNCTTTAGTTAGATGGTAGTATACAATAATAAAGACAATAATTATCATTTTAGTACCATTCCAGTTCTGATACTATAACTAATACATTTGTCCACATTTTGTGAGACCTATTATTGCAAGTCCCAGAAATAAATAAAACCCATTGTTACAAGATATCTCCTGCTTCCTCTACCCTCTTCCCTCCCCCAAATTACTAATAAATTGAAAGAATTCTTGGAGTAACGCAAGAGTAACACAAGAGGTGTTACTCAGAAAGTCGCAAATCAGTAAAACATGAGAGTTAACATGATCTAAATTAACTCTTTAATTCCACTAATGTATTATGGTGCTGTTTAATTCTTTAATTTAGAGTATTCAAATTTTTAAAAATTCTGTGCAGATTTATTAAAATCCTTACCCTTCCTTGTCGTTGAGAGCACTCCACACAACTGACCTGGATGTTTCCATGTTTAGCACCGGGAATAATTTGCACACATTCAAAGTCATTTGCCAGAATAACAATGTCACAACCAGAGCCATATGCCTGAAATAATTTTTAAAAGAAATAAAATTAAATATCTATTTTAAAAACCAGCTGAATACTCGTTGACACGATTGATGTTTTTGAGAGCTGTGAAAAGCTGTTATTATGTAGCGGGTTTGTTCCTCGCTAATTCATATGCACCACAAGAAGCAACAAGTAGAAACAAAGTAGCAAAGGAGACCACTCTGGAGTTTAAATCAGGCAAATAGAAACAGTAAAAAACCCAACCAAACCCACAAACTGAATCTAGAACTTGAGCTCTGTGCCTACTTTTTCTTTTGTTTGTTTTAGTCGATATTTTTTCTCCCTCCAATTCTTTTTGCCTCTTAGAGCAAAACAGCAAAGAGTTTATTATTCAGGATCATTTATTATTGAATTTGAAAATAAGTTTCTTAAATAGGTGTATGTAGTTCCTACCTGTCTGCCTATTATTATTATTATTTAAATTAAGATTGTTAAGTGATTCTTTTCTATAAGAATCCAATTGCTGGGCTTTTCTTAGTTTTAAAAAGTGCACATTACTATAAGACTGTAAAACAAAGATATCTCTTGGATATATTGTTGTGCAAGACACACTACATTCTAAATAATGTGTTTATGAATTACCTACAGAACAATGGTAGTTTGCAGCACTTTTTATTGGCAGGATAAATATCTATCTGTCTGCCGACCTTTTACCTGTTCTAAAAAGTTTAATCACTCCAGATTATCTGTCCCACTAGAGCTCCCACATTCAGGCATAGAAATCCCTCCCTAGAATCAATCTACCTCCAAGCCTTTTATAGTAACCAGTTACAGCTGGAAGCCTCTTTCCTTAAAATAAGTTTCCCACTGATTCTAATAGAGTAGGCAGAAATTTTATAACAGCTGAGTTAAGTGGAGAATGCAAGTCCTCAACAGTCAATTTCAGATGGTATAAAATTATTTTACCATTTTAACTTGTCCACTGCTTCTTTCACAACAATTTCCAAAGTACTGAGTCAGTCCTTGCCCTCTCCTTCGAGGTTAGTCTGTTTAAAGGCTACATGTATTTTTGAGAAGTTTATGAGAGTTGTGAGTATTTCTATAGATTTACATGATCAGTGCCCCTTGATGGTCACACCAAGATAATGGTGCAAGATAACCACTGGAACCAGGACAGACAGTTTAGGTCTCGTGACTTTCTACGTCTGCTTCTGATCTGTCTGGGAAGGAGCAACAAGTGAGAAAGGCTGAAGAACAGGGCTTATTTTAGTGAAAGTATGTCACTGCATGAAACAGGAAAGGAACAGCAATACAAGCAGCAAAGCAGAAACTCAGACCCCAGAAATTAACACACCATACCGCTGCACACACAAAAATGAAAACTGTGTGTAAGACAGATTGCCTAAAAGATTTCCAAGGTCATCTCACAAAAATAAAGTGACACGATGCCGTCTGAGATCTCAAACCCACAGCTGTTGTTCTGGGAAGCTCTGAGGAACCGATACTGGAGTGATTCACAGTGTAAGCAGGATTGCTAAAACGTTGTTGGAGGGAGATTATCTATGTAACAGAACATCCCAGCTCCTTGATGACTAGGCTATGTGATTATTACACCCAGTCTGGCAGGGAGTAAGTTATTAATAAAATTGAATAGGATTATTTCCAGAAAGTAAGAGAAAGAAAGATGAAAATCTGAAATAAGTTCTGGCATTGAACAGAAAGTAATTCTGCTTTGCTGTTTTCCTATTTTTATAATGGAATTTGTTGCAAAACAAACTCCATCAGCAGTGTTGAATGCTAGACAGAACAGCACAGACTCCTAAGTAGGCAGGAAAAAGACTGAGACCAGGATGTGAATGCCCAGAAGTAGACAGGAAAATAAAAGCAGATCCTCTTGTTCCAATAATTTATTCAGAATTCTAATATTCACAAGCAGTGGATTCTCCTACTTCAATGGGTGAGCAATTAACAAGAAAGTAATTGACTCATCTTCTTTTCAACAGTCTGCCTCATAACTACTAATACAAACCTAGTAAAAGACTTAATGATTTAAATTGTTATCTAAGACAGTTAAAAGAGGTGCTGATCCACTTTAAACAAGGACTTAAACTGTTCAAATCCCCTATTTTTTCATTGTTGGCATTGGTAACTTGACTTGCAGATTTCAAACTAAATTATACATAACATCGTTAGTTGCCAATTAATTAGCAGGAGACATGTATGTGTGTCTCAGATGTTATGAAAGGAAAAGACTTCTCAAATTCAATTTTCTTTTGCTCACTGTTCTTAAACATGCATTTTTGTATGTGTGTGTATAGCTCACAATGCATGAAACAGAAAATATTTTATACTTGGGTCTGTTGTTTATTCTGTGAAACAAATGAATTTAGTGTTTTTCTTTTTAAAAATTTTAGGTTTTCATCTCTCCTGTCCCCTACCTGCACTTATTCTAGCAACAAAGTAGTCCTTTTCCAGCTAATTACACTATTTAGCATATTTCTACAAAGTAAAAAAGTGATTGTGAATGAAAAGTGTGGTTTACAGCAGAATTTTTTTTTTCTGAAAGAATGCAGAGATCAACACGATGCAGAGATCTCTTTCCTCTGTGAAATCCTATGACTGTCACTTGTACCCATCCTACTCTTTGCCTGTGCTCACTGCTGCACCAACAAGTGACTCAGCAGACCCAAGTGTCCTGTGCCAACACAGGGGATCCCGTCTGTTACAGACCTTAGGCAGAACAACATTCCCAACAGGATACCTGCCTTCAGCTCTAGGGTCTTTGAGCAAGTGCTGCTATCTCTTGCTTCTGGGGCCATTTCCTGAGTGTAGATATATATTCCGAGAATGTGCCTTATTTCTTGAAAGTATGTTCAAGTATAGCTTAGATCTTAAAATTATTTTAAGAAGTAAATTTATTACAACCCACATTTGAATAAGGTCAATATACTTTTACAAAGTGAAAGATATTTCCATATTTCACATTTTATGTCTAAATACAAGCTTTAATTGCATACTTTAATGCAGCTTTTCTAATGTACTCAATATATGAACATGTTTATACTTGAAGAGAACACATTTCTGTTACATCCTCTTTTCTTTTGTCCTTTCACTCCTTAAGCAGCAGAAACACCCTGCATTGACAAAGAATAGAGAAGTGCCATAATTAACATCAGTAGTTCCTTCTTAAGGATTCAGCTGACAACATCTTCATGAGGTCATTCATGCCACCACAGGTCTCTCCTGCCAGAGAACAGTGGTAACCGACTAACAATCTGCACAGCCTGAGAAAAGGAATGGAAAATTGGTAAGCCATACAAAGGGGAAAGATGGAAAATAAGACACCGAGATATTGTAATGGATGAGAACAGCACAGAGCTCTTAAATAAACAGAATTATGAGCAGTGACTGAACAAAACAAGTGCAGTAAGAACCACCCACATGGAGTATCTGCCAACCTCCATTTCTAATGCCACTGATAACTTCAAGGAGAAAATTAAATGGAATTGCAAAACCGCCAGAATGCAAGGATGACTTGCAGGATCCATAAGCAACTAATAAGATGTAGTTTGCCAATGTCTGCTCTATCTGTCAGGATCTGGGACCACTGAAATGAACAATGACAAAGCTTTAATTGAAGGCAGGAGAACCACACAGAAGTAGGACATTGTGTCCTACTGTAAGAGTTTACACTATATGCTCAATTTTCAGATAATACGAAAGCAGCACATGCATCTGCTTTTTTCAGCTGCCCATGTTTTCCAGTTTGCTTCTGGAACTAACAGACAGGGAAACAGTTATTCCTTCATATTCTTATCTTGGTTTTTCTTTATATAAATATTTTCCTCTGTATTAAAAAAAATATTCTTCTCTTTCTATAACCTGCAACTCTTTACAAATTTGGCCTAAGTGTAACAAAAAAGTCCTGCAGCTCCTATGTGTACTATTCGGGGTACAGAGGCATTTCAAGATGGTAAATTTTGTGGAAGAAACAGAATCAGCCCACAGTGATGTTAAAAAAAATAAATTCATAAATATCTAAAATTACATTTATTAAAACATCTATTGAAACCTGAATTAAAGCCTGTATTGGGCTTAAAGTACTCCTCCAGTAAAACAACACTCATCTTTAAGTTTCTGGCTCTGGATAGTAAACATAAGATCCAGAAATTCTTCTGCCTTCCTCTTAGCAATGAAGACACCTGAATTCTGAAGTGTTTCCAAACTCTCATCAACGGACACAATATTTACACTTCCTCCTCCTCCTTCCAGGTACTACTAGAATGACACACACTTAATGCAAACTAGCTAAATAAGAGAAACAGCTCCTAACCTACTACTAGCCTGTGGCCTGTAAAACAGGCTTTCCTAAATTGACATTTGAGACAAATTGATGACTGAATACTTTACAATATGCTTACACATAGTATTTCAGAGAGAAAAGAACATAGTAAGGCTTCAGATATTAAGCATCTCTAATCCAGTTTACACAAAAACAGTACAGAACATACAGATATACGTAAGTAGTAATAAATGAGAGGGATTTGCAAATAAGTGTTTAAGAAGGATGAAGTAGAGAAAAGGTAGGAAAACCCTACATAGCAGAGAAAACCTATTCTCAGTTGCTGAGAACATCTGTGTGAATGAAGATTTTGCCGGTTTCCATGAGGTAAAAAATTTACATGGGTGTGAGAGACTAATCTGGAACAGCTTCTGAAATTCTCCACACGCAGCTCCAGGCCAAGTGTCAGTACTGGCATGGAATATGTCAGGAAGCTTATCCTCTTCAGAATGAAAAATTATTTTTTTCCCACTTTTATCAGAAAAGTTCTTATATATAGATATCCCTAAAATCTGACATTCTGATTTTTCATTTAAAATGTTTAGAGTTTTGTATTTTATGCATTTAGTAGTACCACTTACATGAAATAAACATTATCTTCTGTTTGTTTGACATTTGGAATTTTATACTTATAGAATCCAGCCTCTAGGTAATTGACATAGATTAAAAATAGCTATTTCTTTACTTTTAAACCCAGACTAACCTTAGAAACACCTACATTCTGTTGTAGCTGCTTAACCAGCTCCTTAAGAACAAAAGCAAGTGAAATCAACTATGGTTTGAAAAATGCAGTTTACTACCTTTAGAAACCTATTAGGTGCCAGTTAGACTGGTACAAATACCTCTTCTGTCAAGGCTCGGTGTGTGCTATAAGGCCCTTCTGCTTAAAGCTCAACTCTCAACCTTGTATAAACTCACCTGTGAAACACAGCTAGCAGTATTTGCTAAAATGAGAACATGAAGTAACTGCAAGTTGAAAAGTGCACAGAGTTATTACCAGAACTTCTGTCATTTAGTACTTAAACCCTTGGCTTAAGCAGTGTCTCTCTGGGAGCTCAGACGAAGGGTGCCTGAAGAGACTGTCTAGTTCAAGACAGCATTATGAAGCTATTTTGCTTCTAATCACCCTTCAAACAGTTTTTCCTGTGTGTTACCCGCTCTGGTAGACTGGCCACACAATACAGCTACAGCACCCACAAGGCAGTTTGCTAACCACACGTCTCTGCCTCATCCCTTCCTTGGGAATTGCTGGATATATGTCAGGATTGCTGCAGGCACATGTGGGAGCATAGGGAGGAAAGAACACTGCACATTTCAGATAAAGCACTGACAAAACCTTAGTAGCCAGTCTACAGCAACTGTCTCTATTTCTTTGGATTTGTTTAGTTTTAAGGAGTTGCTAATACCTGTTTTTAGCAGGCAAAGCAAACAATAGTGGACAAATTATTTCTTATCCCTGTCTTCTTCTCAGAATAACTAGATGACTTTTACCAAAGCTTTAAAAAAGTTGAAGCAGATCATGTTATCATCTTAGCTCTAGCTACACTGACTTGGAAATTAAAAGCTTACCTTTATCCCCAGCAAGGAGTCATGTAAACAAGCCAAGGACAAACTATAGTGCAAAGGAAGAATGAAGAACCTGAGAATTGCAAGGTCCCTAATCAGATCAGAACAAAATGTTTCTTCCCTCAGAATCCTAAGTCTGCTGGAGTTAGGCATCTAAAGCACAGTCATCTCAAGAGGAAGTTTCTTCTCCTACTCCTCCTCAAAAAAAAGGGAAATAGCTCCAAAACTATTAACTAGTGGGTACATATACACAAGTACCCAAGCCATTATTCTGCTGTTAAGTGGAGTATTTTTAACAGGCATGATTCATTTCTGCACACAAAAAAGCTGTATTTTCAAGCCTCTCTGATGAATCAGTTGTAGCAATTTTGAACTATTCTCACGCACTCCAAACGCCCAAACATCAACCAAAACGTAAGCGAGCACATGCGCACACAAACAGCAGCTCCTCTGCCCCAGCCCTGCTTCCCGTGGATTCACACAGACAGCACGTGCTGGGTGCATCTCCCCTGGCCTGTCACTGCTCTGCTGTGTGCCAGGGGCTGACAGGTTCTGGGGCTTCAGAGCAGGTCTAGAGCCAGGCTCTGTCACCAACACCGACGGCCTCCTGCCTGGAGTGCAAAACCTGCTTCAGGATCAGAGCTAAACTTATGACTCCAAACAGCTCAGTGGTTTGGGGGCACAAAGCTACGTCCACACAGGTGATGCTGGCTAACAGAATCTGAGGTTAGGCAATAACAAACTTACCACCTGCATTGGATGGTGGGCTATGATGCTACAAAGTCACACAGGTGATTAATTTCCTAAGAATTGGGATATAAGACCCCAAACTGTCTGCAGGCAGATGTTTTTTAACCATACAGTTACCATAACATAGGATCAAGTTCTAAAAGAGCAGGAAATAATCTTCTTCAGCAGAGGCTGAAGAAAAAACAAAGAAGAAAGTTACACCTATGGAAATCCTGAAGATGATACATTTATTAAAATATATTATCTCTTTAGTTCCTTGTTTACTCTGTTATAAAAAATTGGATGCAGCAGCCAGAGAAGACAGTGAGGTCTGTTACATGCAGTTCCATAATTAACATGCTACCAAGCAATTCTGCATCGTTTAGGAAAATGTTCTTATTGCTCTTGGAAAATTCTTGTATAAACCACAATATACATTATAATTCATTACTGATGTTATCAAAACTATTACAAGAATTAACATAAAGTTGTGTTGCATAATAACAGTTGATTGACTTTTCAAATTGTCAGTAAAAAGAAACACATTAGAATATGAATATGAGTAAATGACTTCTTATATAAATATCAAAAGTAACAGAGGTCCCTTTAATAGCATTATGGCTGCATAGCAGCAGAACCAGGAAAATAAAGACAAACATGGCACCTTTTATTTCTTAAGACTTTCCAGCATTCATTACTGAAATAAGACATCTGTGACAATCTATTGTAAGCTTTAAATGTTTCACGAGTCTGCTGACATTTATCTCATTTCAAAAAGGATGCTCTGCATCATTTTGCTTGGAATTGGTTTGTGCCTGGGATATAATCCTGTTAACATAAAATGTAATGAGACAATTTATTCCCAAATAATAAGATACTGATTAGATGGCAGCAGGAAAACAGTGAAGAAGCTGACCACTCACTAAAACCAAAGAAGCACACATAAGCAAAGTGGAAATTGACATTAGCAATAGACAATAAACAGAAATAGCGTGTGGATGACAAATTGATTTTGTTTTATAAACTATTGGGCTCTTGAAATTTACTTAGTGAATTTCGGTATCATCTCTTTCTGTTTCTTTTCTCTTCCAGTTGGAGAGGAGCATTTGACAAATTTGTGTTTTATCAACCTTAGTAATGGAAGGCAGACGCTCATCAACAGCGGGCAGGCTATTGCGGTCAGAACCCCAGTGCAACTGACTGTGTGCGCTTTGCAGATGAGCCACAAACACACACACAAATAAATAATTAAAAAAAAAAAAATCAAAACCCAAGAAAGACAGAAGCACCCAGGGAAATTCGGGGACACACAACCGGGGGCTTCCCCGCTGGATTCAGAGGACCAACGGAGCGCTGGCCGGCGGTGACAGGCGGTCCCCGGCTCTCCCCGGATCCTCCCCCGAATTCCCCCTCCACCCGCAGCGGCCCCCGCCCGGCAGGTCCCCCCTCCCTCTGCTCTCCCCGGGCCTACGGCCGCCGTGCCCGGGCCGCTCCCGGCCGTCGCGCCCGTTACCGTGAAGGGGGTGTCCTGCACGCTGCCCACCGAGTACCCGTTGTCCCCGGGGTTCACGGCGCCGGTCAGCACCTGGTGCAGATGCATCGCGGCCCCCGGGACGGGGTCGGGGACCGGCGCCCGCCACCGCCGCGCCACCGGGACCCGGATGGCTCCG
>WBMZ01010515.1:156382-204238 GCA_013400975.1 Atrichornis clamosus | reverse complement strand
TTCTCTCTTTACCCCTTATTTTTAACATAAATATTTTCCTTTGGTTTTCTTGCCTCTACCAAGGCTTAATGTTTCAACCCTTTATACGGCCCCTTGTCGTTAAAGTAAACACTTACACATCTCCATGAGGTAACTGAGGGAGATGGCAGACCATCAGAAGAACAAGAGGCTTCATTTGTTTTGAATAAACCTCATAATTGCGGATGTTGTCTGAAATTATACAAGTCTTTGGAAACGTCTCTTCCCTTGTCTGAAATCTCTCCTGACCAAAGTGTCATCCTCCTGTTGCAACGTATGTCACCTCACCTTAATGCTCTGATTTGCTCCAGAGGAGACTGAGCTATCCTAGGGCTGAGGCACCCATGCTGATGCAACAATGTCTTCTAGCTTAGACGTTCAGAACCATGGTTTCTAAACCCAGATGATATGGCGTTTGGTGAGGGAACTTGCTGTTGAACATTGTGACCTCTGTGGAGGGGTAGGTTGGTGAATATATGAAGCTTAAGATCACTTTACTGGAAAGGAAAATGGCTAATACAAATTTCTTCAGTGTAATACTCGTCCTCTTTGAGGGAGACAGTGGAGCTTGCGGTGTCAGGCATAAGTTGGCCATTTTTACTTAAAGCTGATAAGCACAGCACAGCCGGGGCATACTTTCTTTTCTCACCACTTAGAAAACACTTGGCATGAAATAGCCCTCATCACAGGTTTCCATTTTATTTTTCTCTCGTCTCCCTTCTGTGTGCATTGTGGGCTTTTTCCCTGCCTGCAGTTCTTGCTAAGTGTGAGACAAACCTGAAGTCCTCGAGTGCAAGATGCACTTTTGAACCCATGCTCCTGGGTGGGTTCCGAATTCTGAAAAGTGATTTCACCCATCCTGCATCTGAACCAGTCCCAGCCTTGAAAACCCTTCTGAGTCAATTAGGCGACAAGTCTGAGGCTGAGCCAGCTTGGACTTGCTCTGTATTGGATCACCCATGCCTGGTGTTTACACCAACACGGCAGGATTTAAATACAACAAAATGTTGCGACTTCAGTCTGTGAGAGCAAAAAAGAAAACTCTTGTATTCACAGGGCTCTCCTGGTGTGTATTTTCATATGAGTAAGTGGAGTGAGAGATAGGACTGATCTGAGTTTTATAAGGCACCGTTATAAAACGTTACAGGGAGCTCAGTGTGCACCATGTTGAAGTGATATGGTGTCAGCTCCATCCTCTGCCAGCAGCCCCCTTCCCTGCCCCTCCAGCTGGCTGCTGCCCTTCTATGAGAAGAAATGAGCTCACATTTGGCACATTTCTCCTGGGATACAACTTCAGTCCAGGTTGAGGAATGGCTGTTTAGCTCTCGATGTCCTGAGACAGCTGTTAATTGATTCTTCCCTCTGTTGTTGCAGACTAGAAGCTGTGTCCTCCCATATACACAGCACAGCTATATGGTTTGCTTCAGGGCAGTAGGAATCCCTTGGGACTGTGAGGACAGCACTGGCAATGTTCCTACCCTTCAGAGACGAACTGATGTGTGGAAGTACTGATGTAAGGGGATGCAACTGTTTACAACACTGAGACTGCAGACACGGTGTCTTCAGATGACAGAGTTCAGTGTGACACTTTCTCCTGTTACTTGTGCAATAGTCATATCAGGTCACATACAGTTAGGGAGGGAGGTGAGGTTATTTCTCTGTCAATAAACCCTTGCTTTCATTTGCAAAAGGAAAAGATGCTACAATTTATCTTTTTCTGTCCCCTTTGTAATGAGCTATCTTGCATGACTGTGCTGTTAAGAATAAGAGAAGACAAAAAGGAATGCAGCACTGAAAAAGACTAACACAGCAAATTTTTACTCTTGTCCCTGAACTAGCTGTATGCGTATCAGGTGTTTTCCTTCAGGGTAAAGAAAAATCATCCACCTATTGCTCTTTCCCTTTGTTCACAGGAGCAGAATAAGCATTGGAAAACTGCAAGAGGATCTTGGTGAGATTTCCTCTTCAAGCCTCATCAAGGTGTCTTCCCCTGTTTCCTTTAAGTGATGGATGATTTAGGGCAAGAAGAAAGAGTAAATTAAAAACTACCCAGAAGGAGATTTGGATTTTTTTGTTTATTCCTTTTCAAGAGACTGAAATAATAAATCCTGGCCCATTTATCTGCAGTAGCAAAGCCTGAGCATAATTACCCAAAGTTCGGAATATAAACATGTGTGTACTCTTGTGCCAGTGTCTTCCTTGCTGTGTGGAGACACTGAGATCAAGGTTTCCCTGTGCCAGGGGTTTTCCATAGGAAATACTCTCTTGATCCCATCAGAGGCCTTTTTCTTTGTCTTGCAGGTGAAAAGCAGGCAAAAATTCCTGAGTTAATTTCCAAGACTATGAAAACCTGGGGCAAGTGGGCTGGTACTGTTCATGTCACAGTTGCATGCTCAGCAGGAGGGAGCTGCTGCCCTCCAGGGAAGGGGGGAGACAGTGTTGAGGAAATAGCCACTTTCACCTCAAGTTGTCTGATGCTCACTGCAGCCACTTTTCTTTCCAGATTGTTTGCCAGGGAAAACAGTGTTTTAGGAGTATTTTGAGCAGTTCTGTAAGCATTCTTTTGATCTGGCCACAAGGAACAGCATGCAGTTAATTGTGGCAGCAAGTGCACTTGTGGTCACTCAGCATCTCAGGTGCAGTAAACAGCCCTGGCACACTGGGCACAAGGGCATTTTCTCCTTTCATCTTTTAACTTCTGTGAGAGCAGAGCTTTCATTTGTTTGGTAAGCATGTCAGTTAGACAGGTTTTTCTGAGTTGCAGTCCTGCTAGAGGCTGGCTGGGTGGCAGGTCTGGTGGCAGAAGTCCCTTTTTTGCTTTTACATGGGATATAGACAAGACAATGGGAAGACAAGGTATTTACTGTACCAGCTAAACTGTGTGCATCAGCCCTGACACTGAAGCTGACCCTTGGGAAAAGAAAGTAGGTTGAGATCCTTAGTTGCTAAGGCTGACTTGGGGACCTCTGGTTTCATGAGGTGCATGAAATGAAAATACACCTGCTTAGAACTGAAGAACAACCATTGTAATGGGAAATCCCAGTGCTTCCAGGGAATTATGTTCCTCACAAGGATAAGTCTTACTTCCATAAGCCCTTTCTTCGGTATGGTACAGTTATTCTGGAAGAGTAAATGTGCTTTGTAGAGTACCATTTAAAATTATGTGCAACTCTTTGCCTAGATAAACTTTTTTTTTTGTGCATTGCAAACTGGATGTGTCAAAATATTTTACTTATGATGTTTTCAAGATACTCACTTTGAAAAGTATCAACAGTTAGTCAGAAACGTCTCTCATGTTAACTTTTTTTTTGACAGTAATTACTGGTATTAATTCAACTGGCTGTGATTTTGTTCTGCCTTGCCTTTTTTTAAAAGCCAGAGATTTCCAAGCAGTTTCCCATCTGAGCTTTAATCTAACTATGGGGTGGAATGCAACAAAGATACGTAACAGTGTGCAAATGAAACCCTATAAACCATACATTTGCACTGGTTGCAGCTTTGAAATACCTGTTTCTATTAAAGAGTTGAGGTTGCTGGCCTTGTGTCCCGCTGTTACACACCTAAGGAAGTGCTGAGAGCAGTTTCTTCCTGGTTCACTATGGGCAGCATTTCAGTACTGTGTGAAGTGTCACTGACACTTGTCACTCAGTGGCAAACTAACATCAAAGGATACTCAAGGATTACTGAAAGAAGGAGAATGTGTGGCTTGGCAAGAATTCATATAGGGATGCACTTAAACTTATCTGAAAAGGGAGAGTGGAAAGACCATGGTATATGAAAAAGTACTGTATTTCTGTCCCTAACATAATTTTTACAGTAGCTAAAGGCACGTTTAGGCAGTGGCCTCAGAGGAGCCTTGCATATTGTCACTGACACTTCATCATACCCTGAAACAGTGGGGATATGATAAGAACCAGATGATATAAATTTCTTGACCAAACTCAGCGGTACATACTATCTGGGAAATAACTGTCTTAAATTCTGTATCAATGCCTTAGTCCCATAAGAGTTTAACTGCCTTTTTCACTATAATCTGTATTGCTGTTCAATCTAGGAAACACACCGGGTGCTTGAAAAAATGACTGTAGCAGCATTTTACTGAATGAGGAGGAAGACTGGATGCCTCAGAACCAGAGGAGAAATTAAACATTATGATCTGCATTATACATGCTCTGTTCTGTGTGACACTGACAAATAGTTGGATTGTGCAGAGATACCACTGTTTCAAACAAAATTTTAAATTCAATTCCATTATGCGACTAAGATTTATTTTCTTAAGGCTGAACGTCTTTTATAGACTTCAGGACATGAACAGAGGCCTTGCTGCTCATCATTTTTTTCCTTCTGTGTACCTGCACACATGTGTACACACATGCTTTTAGAAGAAACCTGGTTCTTATCAGGGGTGTGGCTCCTGGATGTCCAGGTAGCTGTTGTGATTTAAGGATATGTGACACCTGTGAGTTTCACATACTATTCCAGATAGTCTAAATTATTCCTGTAATACTGTGTGTTAGTGGAAGGGTAGGAAACACCTCTGAATATAACGTGAATACCTGATAACTCTTTAATAAATTCAGAAAGTGCTGTTACCCACTGAAGTGGGATTTTTTTGAAGAATCAGACTGGACACCTAGCTCTTTCAGTCTCACTTGGTTATGTCAGATTACTTTTGTTTGTATTCTAAGAAGTCCTTTGTTGGACTTCTTGTTTGAAGCCTTTTTTTCTTCTGCTTCTGTAAACATCTTCTCCTGAGTGCCCTATCTACTGACAGTGATTTCATTTTTTACACATGATCCTTTTTGCTTTGTGGTCCACTAACACAAAGCGTTCTTCCTCCTTCTCATTAGACAACTCTTTGGGACCCCTCCTGCCCATTCCCACTGGAGCTGAGGTATAGGGTGGTAGGTGCAGTATCACCATCAGATAAGGTGTGTATTAAGATAATAAGGGATTAAGGATGATCTGGTTTTGTTTAGTACTAGCAGATTTATTTGTTTATATAGGTCATTGATAAGCAGATTGTTTATGGATGATGCTTCTGACTTAATGTTCTTCATGTCAGGCCATCCTGAGTTTTGTGTGAACAAAGCAGTGGGTATTTCCTAGGAAGCTCAGGCTGAGATCCACCTAGAACGTGCAGAACGGGTCAGAAAGGTCTTCTGGGAGCAGCAACAGGGCATAATAAGCCTTGATGGCTGAATTTTGCATCTCTAACATACACTGGCATTTTGAGAACTACCAATATGGAGTACCTCTGGCAGAGGTAAAAAACTGTTTCTGTGAGGAATATGTTACTTAAGAAAGCTTTACGTGGTGTCAGCTGTACTCCTTGCAGCTTTAAGGGCATATACCCCCCTCTACTTTGATTTTCCTCATTTCTTGTTCCTTCTGTTTACTCTTTATGACAAGAACTTTAGGGCTTTAAAGAAGTACTGGAGGAGTTGTTGCATTACAGAACTCTTGCGTGCTACTTTAATGTCAGATCTTAAGTTTAGTTGATTTTGTTGAAGGGGAGTAGAAATTATTAATTACCATTATAAGCTACTTTTGAAAAATCTATGCTAAACAATAAATTCTTAGCTAGTAATTGTATATATTCTTTGAAGCTGGAATAGATCTGTAATGGACTTCTGATTTAAATGATGTTTCAGGAATTGCTAGATTTTCAAGCTCTTAACCATGTAGCTCAAAGGAGGGAATAACACTCTCCTGTCTTTTTAACATTAAACATGGATAGAGTTGAAACTAATTATGTTTATTCCACTTGTTAAAAGAAAACTTAGAGCTTGTTCCAGCTTGAGATCACATGTTTTTTTGGGAATATATAGATCTTATAACAAATTTTGCAATGCAAGTAACAGGCTGATGAATCTCCTCTGAGTGGGATTACAGTTTATGTCAGAAAAATCTGGACCCTTGGAATGTCTAGTTGTGCTGATGCTTATAATTTGTGGTGAGATAAGGGTACACGGTTCACTTGACTCTACCTTGCAACCCTTTTTAATTATGTCTTTGAGCTTTCAACCAGTGGTGAATGGTCAAGTCATCTGCAGTTTTAAGATAGTTGTTTTTGTATAAATTAGAAGCACAGACATGTATTTTCTTTTCAGGAGAATATATTGCAAATACACATTTTCATTTTCTAAAAATTACCCTTCAAAAAGCAGTCAGGTGAACTTATCTCAGTAAATTGTCATGTCTTCTCCTATGTCAAATGTAAATCTGGAGACTGAGTCACATATAGCCACAATCAGAATTTCACCACATATGAAACTTCAATTTTTACATCTACCCTTGAAATTATTATGTTGAAATTAAAATTTTTTGTTTTAACAAAGTTGAAATAAAATGAGTGTGTCCATTAATTGTTACACACTCATTAGACAGATCCTGTATCATCTCTCACAGGCTAAACTAATTTTTTTTTTTTCTCATGAATAACAATATTCAAGGCTGGTGTATTCACCATATTTCATTACTAAACTTCTACACGGCTTCACTGAAGGTAAAATTATTTCAGTACTGAGCTATCTCTGTGTCTCAAATAATTCCTTAGTGTTGCCATCAGCCAGGAGGTTCTGGTGGCACAGCATTGCCAGCCAGGCAAGGGAGGGAATTGTCCTGCTCTGCTCTGCACGGGGGTGGCCTCACCTCGAGTGCTGGGGCAGTTTTGGGCACCACAGTATAAAAAAGACATTGAGCTGTTAGAGAGCATCGAGAGGAGGGTGGCAAAGATGGTGAAGGCCTTGAGGGGAAGCCGTATGAGGAGTAGCTGAGCTGTGCTCGGCCTGGAGAGGAGGAGACTGAGGACAGAGCTCGTTGCAGCTGCAACTTCCTCATGAGGGGAAGAGGAGAGGCAGACACTGATCTCTTCTCTGTGGTGACCAGTGACAGAACTGGAGGAAATGGCCTGAAGTTGTGTCAGAGGAGGTTTAGGTTGGATATCAGAAGGTTTTCACCAGTGGGTGGCTGGGCACTGGAACAGGCTCCCCAGGGAAGTGGTAGCAGCACCAGCCTGAAAGTTCAAGAAGTGTTTGTACAGTGCTCTCAGGCACATGATGTGATTCTTGGGGTGTCCTGTGCAGCACCAGAAGTTGGACTTGAGTGTCCTGATGGGTCCCTTCCACGTCTGTCTATTCTATGATTCTATGAAATCTTAAGTTGATTCATGTAACGTGGGCTAGCAGTGATGTTTGCTGACATTTCTCTGTTTAGGGTACCATTAAAGTCTCCCTCATATAGTTGTTTTACCTTCTCATTTATTTCAAATACTGTTAGAAATGCTGTTCACCAGGTGCTGGCCCGCACAAGTCAAGCTTTGAAGGAGAACACTGCCTGGTCTCCACCAGACACAAGCATTTTTGGTGTCTCTTACTCATTTTTCCAGCAAAACCAGGTTGCTTGTGAGAGGCAATATCTATCTAGGTGGTTAAATCATTTGTGTCCATATGTTTCTCAGGTGCAGTTTCATGAATGAAAATGAAATGCTGAATGTAGGTATGACTGCTTTGTTTGAGCCAGGTACTGCCTCATTTATTACTTAATCCTCAAAGAGCTGATCATTTCTGAGTCCACCAGTGCTGCTTCTCTGTGAAGCTGTTTGTGCGCAACCCCTGGCATTAACAATAGCACTGCCTGGGTCTGTGCCTGACATTGGTAACTCCAGCTCTTCAGGTAATGTGCATTTTCTCTTTTAGTCTAGCCAACAGTAGGGATGAAACAGTTAGAGAAACTTTGTCCAGCAAGTTTTATAGATCATTAGACAGAGAAGCAATGATAGTTCCTGTTCCTTATGGTGAGTGCATGAGAGTAATTATACTGAATGCCTTTGTATCACGTTGATTCACTATGTTTCAGCTTTTCCTTAGCATTTTGGAAGGCACCTTTCAATATGCCTTTTCATAGTTTCTAACACAGCGGCAAAACTTCAGAGCAGAATTTCTGATGTCTATAATACTCTAACTCTTAATCAGAAAAAATCCTTTGTCTTGTTGTTCAAAGTGCTCTTTTAGAGCAGTCTTCACTAGCCTCAAGCTGAGACAAAGTATGATATTCAAAAGATGAAAGTGAATTCGTACACCAGTCACTACGAAGGAATGGGTTTCCAATCAGTAGGCATGTCAGAGAGGAAGAGATTTATTCAATTTATTTAGTGTTTTCAATGACCAGGATGATGTCCAGAAAAAAGAAAGGTTGAACTGGCAACAGTATTTTTGACCCTTCAATGTTTTTTCCTGATTGTTTTCCCTTCTCCCTCTCCTCAGAGCTCCAGAACAGCTCGCTCGGAGGAAGACAGAGATTCCCTGTGGGATGCCTGGGGCTCGTGGAGCGAATGTTCACGCACTTGTGGAGGAGGGGCTTCGTATTCACTGAGACGCTGCCTGAGCAGCAAGTAAGTGGCTAGATGATTCTTACTTTGTTGATGGAAAAATTCAACCTACTCACGTGTGTCAGACCATAAGAAGTAATCTGTGGAGGTCTTGAACGACATTGAAATTTCCATCTCAGTGTCAAAAAATTATGGTGGTGGTTTTTTTAAATTCCACCAAGCAGCCAACATGCTTGATAAGGCAATACCCTTTAAAATATAGCAAGAAGCCATGTAGATAAAAAGGTGGCCTTGACAGCTTGCAAGGCTGCCAGCTGCTGAAATTGAAACTTCCCTGCACTTTCACCATTTAAGCAGTGAGACTTGTCATGCACTCATACCAGAACACAGATAATTCACTATATTTCGTACCCCACAGTCTCAATCACACTGACTATAAAAGTATCACATTGATCAAATGTGGCATCCTGATCTGTATAAGAGTGACAATTCTGCAAATGATACCTTACGAATCAAATTTCAGGTAGGAAGTCTTCAATACCATCAAAGTCCCTCCCAACAAGCAGAAATAAAATGGTCTGGTACAAAGGTGAATTCTGGGTACCCAGTCAGGCATCTTAGATTCCTACTCAGTTACTAGGTTGCAATGCAACGTGAACAAGTCACTTGACATCTTTTCCATTCTATAGTATAAGTAAGTTTTACCTGTAAAATATTTCTAGCAAATACTCTTTCTGTCTACTTTAGGAAATAATTTACCTGCAGTAAACATGGTATATGTGATAAATATAAACAGATTTCTGATAAAGGATATGAAGAGAAACTCCAGACCAAACTTTATGGCTTATTGCCATGTCTGATACCTTATATATTGAAGTATATTTCCAACCTGCCTATCTTTCCTTCATATTTTCATTCATGTGCTTATAAAACTGATGTTAATATAGCAAACAGTGGCCATACAGTCTAAATTATTTCCTCCACCTGACATTTTAATATATAATATTGTTTAGTGAAGACTGGAAACAGCATAAGGCATTGAACCATACCATCTGAATAGGCTATTGTGTATTTTAGCTTTGTCTGTGAATAGTTTGGTGTCCTAGTAGCACCGTTTATTGAGTTGACTGTGTGCAAAAGTCTACTTGAGGAAAGGTAGGCAAAGGCATCTATTGAAATAAATGGAAAACCAGTACTTTGCTATTCCATTCCCATGGATAAAAAGAAAAATAATAATATTTTGGTTTTAAATTTGGAGCCAAATTCTAATATCTTGTTAGTTTCATAGCCAACTGTGATTCTACATTCACCTCTGGGATTTCAGAGACAGGAGCTTAATTTTAATCACAGTTTATCCTTTTCCATACTTAAAACAGTAAGCGACCTTCAATATGTTGCTTTAACGTAAACATGGACCCAGGCGTATCAAGAGACCTGGGGAATCTGAGCCATAGGAGCCATAGGGGCTTGCTGACCATGCCTCTGCTCCCTCACAAGAACTGCCTCAGTAGTTTCTAGAGGGCAAATCCTGGAGTTCAAGTAGTAGCAGTAGTACTAGTAGTTGTTGTTGTAGGCATTATAGTCTTCTGTAGTACGCGAGTATAAACCATTCCTTATGGACTCTGATTCTTGTGCTACTCAGGGTGACTCTGAAGTTGCACCAGCGGAACAGGGAATAACCTCATAATTCACACAGAATTGTTTCTCATACACTACCTTTCCACTGTCCCAGCAGGACACAATCAATGCTTCCTGCCTTAAGAAAGCAACCACAAACTATGACCTGTTCAGACATGGAGACCCCCGGTTTCCAGGGTAGGATGCAGGGGGTTAACTGCGGGCATGGCTTTTGGTAGCCAGTAGCAATAAATCATAAATAGTAACATTTGACCTTGAAATAGCACTATATCAAATGTGTGATAGTTTTTCCTGGTCTGTGTGCAATTGTTAAGTAAGTAAAGGGTTTAAATGATTAATTTTTCTGCCAAGCAAGCATTTTAAGTTGCTAAGAAAAAGTCAGAGAAGGAGCAAAGAAAAAAAATTCATCCAAGGTTTGCAAGTAAGTCTGTACACAAGTACTTCAAAACCGGCAAGGCGAGAACAGAATGTTCATCTCTGTGGGAGAATTTCTTGGTCAATACAGTTTATCTCATGTATTTGTTGTGTGTAATTTCACTGCAGCATGAAGGGAGATGCTAGCTTCTTCTGGCAATTGAAAACTGGCAGCATATTTAGATGTTTTGGAACAAATTAATCCTAAATATTTCTCATCCTGGAAGGAATGTTCATAATGCCTTGTGTCTTCTAGTTCTGTATGAGGTGACTTTCAGAGCATCACATGAATAGAGAGAGCCCAGTGCATCTGCTTTTAAGAAATGCAAGGACTAATTGCCCGTTTCTAAACACCATTAGTAAATAAAGGAAACCAGCTTTCCTTCCAACTTTTGTTTGCCAAAGTTATGTTAGAGCTTGTGTTGTTTGTTTTGGGAACATGTTTTGTGTTAGGCCTTCACAGCTGTGATGAAAGAATGGAAAGCGTTAGTGAAAAATTCTGTATTCGAGTGTTTTAAATGGCAAAAATTTCAGGGTAGGGGCTGTTTAACAGTACATTTCATTAGAACAACTGGTTCTGGTTATGCTGAGGACATTATGGCAGTAATATAAATAGATATGCCAGTCACACAAGCAGACAAGAGTTGTCATCCCGAGTCTGTTGTGTGTCCTGGTATCCCATGCTGACAGCAAGCAGCACCGGGTCACTCCAGGGACAGAATAAGCCCAGGAAAACAAAGTTTTGCTAATTAGAGTGCTAAAACTCAAAGGGTGACACTTTTCATGCTCTTTTTTTGCATTAACTCTTTATAATTTTTGATACTGTTGTTACTTACACAAAAGGAAAGACCCTCCCCCTTTAAATGTTACCAGTTTTTGCCTCAACTCACTTGAAAGTGAACCTCCCAGACTATTATATATTAGGTGGAGGGGTGACTATTTTTACCATTTTATCATTCTGGAGTGTTTTGCCTTTCAGTTTTCCTTTTTTTTTTTTTTTTTTTTAATGAACTGCCATGCAGCACTACTCATCAAAACCTGTAGAGAGGAGAACCACAGACCACTCCTGTTTTTCTTGAGGGCCAAACTACCAACTGTTGAGTTTCTATGGGGAACTGAGTTATATTAGCTATTGGATACTTTAGCTACAGAGATTATGGAAATACATAGGCAAAGCAGGTGGAGAGGCACTGCAATAGCCATTGCCCTCTTGCTCAGAATGTGTTATTTGTTGCAGTCTGTTGATTTCACAGCACTGCTGGCATTTGTCATTCAGCATAGTGATTGATAATAACTCATATACCTTCCATCCAGGTGTTAATCAGTGGGCATATGGATTCAAGCATACTCAGAGTAATAATAAATATCTAAATTAGGTATCTGAAATTCATGTGCATTTATTTCATGTTCCCATATTGGGATACATTATTGAATTGTAAGACAAATTACAAATTCTCTTATTCTTTTGTTCACCTATCCTGGTCCTAAAAATATTCTGTGTTTTCTGGAATTGTATTTTACATATTAACAAGTAATATAGTAGTAGCAATAGCATTTTGCTGTTTCTAGGCTTGGAAAGAAGATAACTGTGATTCTTTTTCCAATCATCTTCCAAATTCACCATCACTTTCCAATAAAGTGAGGCTGTAGGTAGCAGAAGAGAAGCATGTCCTAGAGTTTTACGAGTTGTTTTTGCTGGTAGTGGATAGGTAGTCTGGTTTTTAAACTGCTTAGAAACCCTACATATTACTGTTGCTTCTGTTTACGAAAAAAATTGTGAAGTAGAGAATAGTTTGCCTGAGTGTATACCAGAGTGCTAAGCTAGTTATGGAGTCCCATAGCTACTGAATCTAAGTTAAAGGACCAAAATTTGAGATCACGCTTACCTCTGGGAAATCACTCCTACCTCTGGGAAATAATGTGTAAACTTCTGAATAGAGTAGAGGTTTTCTACCATTAAGTGAGGGGGTTATGTTTAGTAGCAGAAGAAAGTCAACATTAACATTTTCCTGACAAATTTCCCTCACTATAAAAGTGTAAGAGATTTTAAAAAACCCCAAAACAATTAATAAAACAAAATACACAAACAAAGAAAAACACACATTTAAAAAAAAAAAGAAAGCTGGAACAGAAATGACAGAGTTAATTCCAGCTTTGCTCATATGCTTCAAACTGGCTGTGTTAATTATTGGAGCATATTTTTTTCTCCTTTTCAAATACCTTCCTTCAGCTGATGGCTGCCTTTTGGTAATGCAAGTGAACCACGAATATGAAATAGCCTTTCTGCCAGCTCAGCTTGCTAAATTGTCTGAAGTGATTTACTAGTTTGGTTCTTCAGCCCATTGCCATTGCATTCTGCAGAATGAAAACAGTAGATCTGCATAAATAACTCTCAGCTTTATTGTAATTTGACTTGGTTGATAAAATAGCAACCAGGACATGCCTTTAGAGGTTAGATTTAGTAAACTTTCTATATTAGCTAAAATCAGGTAAATTTTATGATATGTGCATTTTTTGTAAGACAGAAAGAGCCCAAAATAATTTGATTTTTTTCGTTAAAGAGTAATATTTTCTCATTTTATCCTGTTATCAGCTCACAAATCAAGCATCAGATGGTTTCTGTCTGTTAGCCAATGATAGAATAGATATATGTTATTCATGTTAGTTCAAAGTTAAATAAGAGAGTAAGAAACCATTACAACAATTCTGACTAGAACTGAAAACAGGATACATCAAATACTACATATTTGAAAAAATACCTTTTTAAGTGTCATGTGTATAAAATGTGTATACAATTTTGATACCAAAATATAGTCTACTATTGCTGCTTCACAACTGAATTTGCATTGTAGTCCAAGCATGTGTCTGTGACCATTATTTTCAGCCTGCAGTCACAGACTCATCTGTCTCAGGCTTTGATTGCCAGAGATTCTGAAGTTTATCACGTTTAACATTGATAAAAGGTCCTTTAAGCTTTGTGAGTGAAAATTGCACTGGAGCAGTTGTAGCTTTAAGGTTACTTCTTTATCAGATAGAAGCTAACATATATTACTGTAATTATTGTGCAGTGATAAAAATGCGGCCTGCTCTATGCTGACACTACTAAATAAGGCATATTAGGTTAGGCCACTTTATGAAATGTTCCTATGTTAGTCAAAATTATCAGTTTAAATACTGTGGGGTTTTCTGACTTTGAGAATAAGCCTTTTCCTGACTTAAAGTGTGTGGAATAAAGAGCAAAATATTTGTCCACAAATGCTATCAAAGTTGCTGAATACATCCACAAAAGTAAATAGCATTCTGATGAAGCATACTGCATCACTCATTGGGAGTGCAATGTCAAAAAATTCTTAGGTGACCTGTGCTATGGAATGATTTAGGAGGATGGTTATCATTACCTTGTTAAATCTGTGTACTAGTGTAGTGTATTGCTTCCTTCAAAGACCTTCAGGATACCTGAATAACTGGGTTTTTTCTGCTTCAGCTGGTAACCATTCCAGATGGTTTAGTCTGTAAAGGACATCCTCCACGATATGCTGTGTGATTCAAATAGATAGAAAAAATTTTTAGTTTATTTAGTTTGTAGGTGCTTCTAGTTAAAGCTGTGCCACCTAGCAGCATTTTAAAAAGGAAGTTATTACTCTATTTACTCTGTGATTAGTGAAATCTGTAATTAAGAGAACATTTTCTGGTTTCATTTGATAGAGAAGCTTTTCCATTTTTAAGAGAGATTGCAGCTTTAACTCTCTCTAATGGCAGAAACAGCAAGCAACAATCTTAAATTTGAGTCAACATGTCAATATTATAAGGAGCTGCAAATTTCACACAATGTAAATCAGCATTGTAAACTGTGGAGTAACTGCTGGTGGTCTTCAGAAAACCAGTTAGACCCACTGTGCTGGCTGTCCTAATTTCTGGCTTCTGTGCCCCACTGAAGTATGTAAAAATATATAAAATGCTTTCCTGGTATTGTTTTCCCATGCAATCCCTTGCTGGAGCTGACACAGGGATGTTACCTGTTGGTGTTTTAGGTGAAACACTGATGTGTGGTAGAATCAACAGTGTCAGCATTGTACCTGCAGGTGACTGATGGATATGGTCTCCATAAATCCATATCTCTGTTGAGAAGTAGCCTACCTAACAAAAATGTCTGTGAAGCCGTCTCTGAGACTATAGACTGTTCCTATGTCCATGTTCACTGGAAGAGCTCTTGGCTATTCATAAGTCTTTCAATAAATCTATTCTGGGACTTAAAAAGCATTAAATCAGCCAGGCCTTTGCATGGTGCAGAGTTTTTGTAAGCCTTACTTCCTGTAAGAAAGCTAAGATATGATTCTCTAAAGACCCAAACACTATGAGGAAGCATCAGAATGCATGCATGTCAGTGGAGGTGGGCTAATACACATGATTAGATGTAGGTTCAAACTTTCTCAAAGCATGGAAGACTTGCAATCCCATTCAGCACATTTGTTCTATAAAGACCAGCTGCAAAACCTGGATCCTGGTCTAATTTCAGGCACATTCAGATTTGGAGTGTTAGTACTTTTGGACCTGCAATATATTCGATATGGTATCTTTGTGGTACAGCAGGCCAGGTGAGATTTAATATCGTGTTTATTTCCACTTGAGCTGTGAAGAGGTCTCTCATCCTTGTTTTGCTGAAAGGCTTTTTTTTTTTTTAAATTCATTCTTTTCTGACTTTCTTGGATAGTGTAATTGCTTTCTGTGTATCTGCAATACATACTATATATGCAAGTCTAAAGTTAAAGACAATTTTAAAAAGATTCTTAAGAAAGTAAAAAATGCTGCAGTGACAAACAAACGTGAGACTAAATGCTGAAAATAAACAGTATCCTTAAAGCACTCTGACAATTTTTTCTCTTTGTTTTCCATTATTTTTCTTAAATTGGATGTTTGTTATTTTAAGTAGACTATCCAGTAATATTTTTCTGAATTTAGGGAGTGTTATTTAATGCCAGCTGTTACTTAGAAAACAACATTCAGTGACTTGGAATGAGGCAAAGAAAAGCTTGGAAGTAAAAAATTGCCAGAAGAATATTGTGCAAATTGCATCAAAAGCTTTGCTAAATTCTAATAAAATTACATCTACTGGTCAACTAGAAGGCTGTCCTTGTCATATAAGGAGATTAAGGTAGTTAAACACGACTGTCCCCTCATGAACCCATCCGCAACCCTCACGTTCCCAGTCTTCCTTCATAGGAGAGGTGTTTCAGCCCCCTAACCATTCGTGTGACGCTTCCCTGGGTCTGCTCTAACAGCTCAGGTTCAGTGTTGTGCTGGGGACCCCAGGGCTGAACACAGAACTCCAGGTGCGGTCACACGAGAGCATAGCAGAGGGAGAGGATCATCTCCCTTGGCCTGATGGCCATGCTTCTCTTCAGTCAGTCCATGATAAAATTGTCTTTCTGGATTGCAAGTGCACATTGTCAACTCATATTTAATTTTTCATCTAACAGTATCCCCAAGTCCTTCTCTCCTCTTGGTCAATTCATCACCCAGTCAGTAATTATACTGGAGATTGCTGCCACGCAGGATCTTGTGCTTGGCCTTGTTGAGCCTCATGAGGTTCACACAGGGCCATTGATGCTAAGTATAATAGCATAATTAGCATCAGAATTATTGATTGCCTAATAGCAAGACTGTGAAAAATCCTGTTTATGAAAGAAGTAAGGCTTTCATGGCTCCAGATCAGTACACGTTTTTATTTGCCTTGCTGGCTTTTTGTGTGTAGTGATTGAAGTTGGTATTTTGCCTCCTGATTGTTTATTTTTTTGACTGCTGAAGACAGAATATTCATATGATATGTAACTAAATTTGCCAGGGAAATTTGGCTTGTACGTCCATGCCTACTTTTCTTGTCTCAAAATTAACTATTCATGTAACTTTCCTGGTATTTCACGTTTTGGCAACATGCAAGAGCTTGTTGGAGATAGTCTTCTAAACACAGATAATGAAAGATTTTTACAGATGCATGGCAAAACATACCAGTGCATCTCAACAACCCACTGTGGCAGGCAATGTGGTTGTGAAAAAAAGGATATGGAAAAAGCTTTACAAATCTTTGCAACTTATTGTTGATTGATTGAGACATGAGTTTAGCAGATCCAAACAGATAGTTTGAAAAAGTGAACTCCTTAAAGTCAGTGCAACCCTGATGCATCTTTCTTGTTCATAACAATTTGGTGTTCAGGGCCTTCCTTCTTATTTCCTTCATGGGAAAAGGGTTATGCTGAAAGAGTAAAAGAGACTCACTGCTCCCCAGTGAAGGACGAACAAAGAAATTGTCTTGAGGATGACAGGAGATCATAACACTGTGCCACATTTGGGAAAGAGGTGAGAGCAACAGGGTGAAGAAAAAGAGCTGCAAGATGGTGTTACCCCATGTGTGTAACCTGGCCTCGTGCCTGCTGGCATCAAGGGAAGGGGAAGGCTGTCACAGCCTGCCTAACTTCTCATGGGAAAAGACACTCATAGCATACTTTTCTCACAAGAACAGTGTAGAAACCAGAATCTGTCCCAGAAAAGTGGCTATCGAGGGCTGTGAAAATAAAGGAGTGAAGATTATTCAACATTACATCAACTTCCAAAACCCTGTAGTGAACAGATGCATCAAAATTCACATGCACAAAAATAACCCACCCATGGCTCACAGTTGCTTGTTTATGTGGACACTTGTTTCTTAAGGAAAGTAGTTCAAACTGATGACTGCAGAGAGTGGCAGGAGTTGATGAGATCCTCCTCTGCAAATCTCTTTTGTAGTTTTTAGTAACTACAGATAAAGGCAACTTTGGCATGGGGTTGCTACATTTTCTGGCATGGATTTTTGCAAGGCTGCTAGCTCTAGCTGAGCACAAACATGCATCTACTTGAGACCTTTGTGGGGGGGACTTGAACTAAGTCCCTCTGCAAACTGGAGCCTGGAGAAATAAATACCAGGGGTTTGGGTTGTTTACACTAAGAGAAGTGAATATTTTAATATATTAAAAGTTGTTAACCTCTTTCAGAAACTTCACTGGAAACAAGTGACTAAGTTTAGGGATTGAAACATGATTCCCAACAGCCTGCTTCTCTTTAATATTCACACAATAATAATTCGTGTCAAGCCAAACCCTCAGCTACCTTTTTCTACTGAAAAATCCCTGCAGTGTAGATAACAGAGATTACTAGAAGTACATCACACTTCTCCTACTCTTTCTGTGCTCTTCGAGATGAACTTGGCATTTTGGTTGACTCCTGAGTTTTCCTCCCGGCTGTGTGTACTCCCTGTTGATATGAGTTCTCATTCATACCCTGCAGAGATCTGAGGATAAGTGATGACTGTATCTCACAACATGGGCTCACTAATCTGCCATGGTCCTTCCTTGCATATTAAAGTCTCGGTTCTGTGGAATTCTGCAAAGCATCCATGCTGAGATATGCTTGCAAACCCTGTGGGTTTGAATCCAAAAGTAGACACTTGTGCTTAAGAGAATCTGGAATACTGTCCTGCAGCAGCGTGCATCTGAAACACAAACTACTCTGCAAATCTATTGTGAAATTATATCATCTCAGGCTGGTAGCTGTTTGTCTGCTTTTGGTTGATGGGTGATAACTGGGGAACTAATGAGCTTAAGCAACCAAACTCTAAATTTTGATCTTGCTGAGGGAACAAGGGAAATTTTCCAAGAGTGTATCCTAATGTCCGTGAATCATAAGAGCAGTAGCTGCATCCAGAATTGCACATTTTATCTGACCATTAGCTAAAGGAGGAAAACTGGAAGAAAAAAATGAAATAGTTTTTTTTTTTGCATATGTCTAATGAAAGTACCTATTCTTTTCCCTAATGTAGAAAATAAGTGAAAAATAACTTTTTTTTTCATTTCAAAACAGACGATGTGAAGAAACCATGAAAAGAAGAAGAAACTGAGAGGCAGCTGATAGAAAGGAAGTTCTAAGATTAATAAATTACAGTAATTGAAATTGTGCTAGCAGCACAAGTCTATGTGAAGCAATGTCTGATGGGTTGTGTGGAATTTCAGAGAGAAAAATGGGGCACGTATCAAGCTTGATGAACAAGCTATTCACTATGGTAAACAAGGCCTCCACTAGGACTGCCTGTACACTGCATAATACACTTTTTTATTTGCTGCCTCTCATTAGCAAAGTACCTTTATTGAATGGAATATAAACAGATTTCCACACTATTTTTCTAAGCTTGTCTATAATGCTTAGGAGTGATTGGAATAGTGATGGTGGCTGTGGGGTATTGCTTGATAACTTTGGTGGTGGTGGTGGTGGTGGTTTTTTTAGTGCACAGTCTATTCTGAGTATAATTTTTATAACTGCCAAATTTTTAGTACTGCCAAAACCAGTTTTTTCTACTGCTAGATACTCTGTGCACACTTTTCACTTTTGTGAGTGCTTGTAGTGATCAAAAGTTACTTAATTAATTATGTAATACTACAAAATCATTGACTGATATTTCTGTTATACTTTTAATAGCATTTTTATATGCCAAATGCTGCACAACAGAATATGTTACCTTTCTACTTAGATTTCCTCTGAAAATGTGATGAGGTTTATTTATTTATCTTCTCTTGTGGTCATTTAGACAACTGTGGCACATAAATGGCTCCAGGAGGAATTTCACAATTAAGTCTTGTGGATAATGAAGACAGAGAGGATGACTTCAATAAATTAAAGGAAACCTGATCCGTTTATTTTAGAGTTAACTCAGTATGGGAAAAGTTTCTCTGCTTAGGAAAAAAAAAAAAGGAAAAAGACCCAATGCAGATACTGCTGTCGTTTTTCTTGAATGGTTCAAAATGGTTTGGATTTTAAAAATCCAGCTTGGCAGGCTCCTGAAGGAATGTGTGCTTGTTAAGTCCTGGCCAAAAAAAAGGAAGGAGGGGGGAAGTTGTGAAATGAAGAAATTAAAAATGTTAGGAATTCTATTCTTTTGAAGGACACATTTTAGAAGCCAAACCCTGCATTCTGGTTAGTACTGAGGACCTCCACAGAGTATACTGTCCGAAGTAATAAAACACATGAAGCTTCACCTAACGTCAAATACACAGAATAAGTGCTACTGAGTGCTATAAAGGTATCTGGCTGTTGACCTTCCTTTTGGGAGCCGTGCCAGCATCAGGGCTGGTATAGATCTGCTGTGGGAGAAAAGCAGGAGAGCCATGGAGAGCACATGTCAGGGTACATGCTCTCCTTGACCTCACCGGTCACAGCTGCTGTTTAGATGCTGTTCCGCAGCAGGGTTCTGGAAATAGTGAGGGGCTAATGAATCAAGGGGAACTTTTATGCTCTCCTTCTCCCCTCATATCAAATTGGGAAAAAGACGTGTCACGGTAGCTTGAAAGAGGGTAAAGCTGAACTGAAAGAGAGTAGGTTTAGGTTAAATATTATGAAGAAATTTTTTACTGTGAGGGTGGTGAGGCACTGAAACAAGTCATCAGGAGAAGCTTTGTATGCCCCATCTTTGGAAGTGTTCAAGGACAGGCTGGATGGGGCTCTGAGTAATGTGGTCTAGTGGAAGGTGTCCCTGTCCATGTCAGGAGAGTTGGAAGTAGATGGTCCCTTCCAATCTGAACTATTCAATGATTCCATGATTTCATGCTGCTACAGGCATAGTTCCTTTATCCCAGAAGACAAAGCCTGCCGCTCATACTGTGTCAGTGCTAGAGTGTGTCCCCAGGTAGGCACAGAGCTGTGCCCTTGTGAAGTCATTATGAATTGCCTGGAGACACGAGACATTATTAATGTGATTCACATGTTGTTTTCCAACTAAGTTTAGTATTCTCACCTCCAATCTCATTTATAAGATGATGCTACCTTCTAGAAAGTAATTTTTAAAGCAAAGGTAGGAAACTAAGAAGTTGTAGAATTCATACCTCAGTAGGGACAGAGAGCACTTTGGGGAAGAGGGTTTGTTGGGGAGTAGATGATCAGAGATACATATGGGAAAGTTAATGATACAGTAAACATTATACATTGGCTTTTTACATTCGGCTATTAATGGTTTTGGGTTTCTTTTTAATTTTTGGACACAGGACTTGTGAAGGACGAAACATCCGGTACAGGACATGCAGCAATGTGGTAAGTGAAGTTCAGCTTTGATATGGTACAAATCATCACAGATGTTAATCACATCCATATTACAGCAAATTATTTGGTAAAGTGATAGTGAGAATATTGTAGCTATCCAAATTACTTTCATACCATAGGACCTCAGGCAAACCCTTGTCAGTTTCTTTAAAAGTGAAGAGATTATGGCATAGCCTGATGCTAAAACTGTCTGGAAGGGATTGCAGTCACAGCCATCACAAACAGAGAGTCAATGAAACTTCAGAGTTGCCCTTTACAACCTCCCTGGCAGAAGCAAGTGTTACTTTGATAACCAACTGGTTCACAGTGGGTAGTCTGTCAAGCTGGAGGATTAAGCTGTTAAGAACTGAAGTTGGTAAAAGATAAGTGATTCTATGATTCTATATGTTTCTGTTCACTAACAGAACACTAACGTTCATTCTGTATGTTTCTGTACAATGCCCTCACAGCATTGTAATTCTGTTTCATGTCTTAGAAAAGCAGTTTTACATAGCCTGTACCAGTGTTTTGGCATTTCCAAAGGCTCTTGCTTGTTTCTGTTTTTTTTTTTAATATGTGGCAAATACAGTTTTCAATACAATAAAGTAAGAAACTTCAACTTCTGTCTCAACAAAGTGAAAGTGTGTTTTCACTGGTGAAAATTGAAATAGAGGCTTTCATATGGAAAGTTTTATTGGGTGCCAAGAATAGTAAAGGCTCTCAAGTTACATGGAGAAATGTCAGTTTTCCCAATAAAGATGAAAAATGAAATCAAATGTACATCGGGCCAAGCTTTCTCATGCCTGATAGGGATGTATTCAGGGGCTTTTCAATACATGCTTTGTTTAAAAAGTTTAAAAGTTTAAGTTAAAAAAATGAATATGTTAGCTCATATTTAGCTTATCTTTTGTTCAATAGACCACAGTTCATAATGAAAGAAACTGCTTCTATCTGAGTTGTAGTCTTATATGCAGTAAGATTTCTCTCAGTTCTTCAGGAGCTGGACTTTGATAATCCTTGTGGGCTGCTTCAAACTCAGAATATTCTCTAATTCTGTGACTCTTCTGAAATGTGTTCTGAGTATATCTTTCTGGTTCCTGAAATGTCTCACCAGTCTAGCCTTCACCTTCCCTACCTGACAAAAACAGCTATACTTAATAAATAGATTTGCTGGCAGATTAGCAGTCCAATTTTCATATGAGGAACTTGGGCTACACCACATCCGTGTAAGGAATGGGGAGATTGATTTGTGCTGGTCAAGCTACATGCCATATCCCTGCTGTATGACACAAAAAGAAAAAAAAAAGGAGGAAGAAAGAAAAAAAGAGATACTGTTAAAGGCTAAAAAGAGATACTAAAATGAAACCCATTAGTTTTGTTTTGGTTGCGTATGGGCACCTTGTGACCGTCCCTTTCTGTGTCTGACCTGCTCTTGTGTATGTTAGGAGCCGTGAGGCAAACTAACATCCTGCTCTGCTGCCAGAGATCCTGGATCATCTTGATGAGAGGCTGGGGCTTTAGCTGGGTTGCAAGCCCTATTTTGGAATCATTGAGTTTAACTTCCCAAGATAAGGAATATTTCTTTAGATGTTATTTTTAGCTTAGGTTCTGCTTTGCAAATGTGCACCTGGACAGTTTTTCTTCAAAATAAAACCTTGCATATTTTTGTCAGTCAATTTCTTTACATGCCTTGTGTTTTGGAAATACTGGCTCCAGAATTTCCACCTTAGCAGTGAGGCATACAGCTGCAGAACTCACTTAATTATTTCATACCAAATAATCCAAAATGAAACTTTCAAACTTTCAGCTTTACTATGCTGAAATCAGTAACAGTTTTGGCACTGAAGTATGAAGACTCAGGAGTGCATTTATGATTTCAAACAGTTTTGGGGGGGAGGATAGAGAATGGCTGGTGCAGCTCCAGTGTAAATCTAAAGCAATTTAGAATCCTCAGAGTTTCATCTCTGTTCTAAAAGCCGTTCTGTTAATGAATTGTTCAGCTGTAACACTGAAATACTGTTTGTCTCTTTTAAAATGAAAAGAAATTAATTCATGTACTTTGTCTCTAATGAAGTCTACTGTTTTGTCTCCAAAATCCAAGGATACATACACAAATTGAATCTTGAAAACAATTCATTAACCCCATAGTTTGTGGTGGAATTCTGCACTAGAAAAGGTCCATAATATTATGTGTATTTTTGTTTACTCAGATTTGCTTTTTAAGATTTCATCCACCAAGACCCTGAAAATGCAGAGGATGGAAATTCCAGGCTCAATGAGACATTTTCATCTGTTACATGACAGTCTTTGCTCTAAAGGCAAATGGGAGCAAATCCCCCATTCCACCCCTGCAAGTGAAGCTAGCTATCATACTTCATGGAAAATTCCTTTTTGATTCTTGTGAAAATCAGTGCATCTTGAAACACAAGCTTTCATTACCCTTATATTGTACATAACTTGAGGAATGATGTTCATAAAATAACCAGTCTTTTTAATTTTTGCAGTCTATCTTTCCATGAACTGACATGTTTTTTTAATGACCATCCTCTTCCAGGAAAGATGGGTAGTCACATATACTAAAAGCAAATTATTTGAAAAGTGAAATTGGAGAAGTGAAAGAATACGTCTTGGAGACTGGCAATGAACACATTTTATAGGCACTATCATTTGCAAGATTTTGCTACAGCTGGTTTTAATTCATCCTGAAATTAAAGTACAGAGAGGAAAAAAAAATGAGATAAAGAGAGGCAAGGGGAAAGAGTGGCGTGCCTATTTTTCCAGTGACCTATATTAATTATTCCAGAGGTGCTGAATAATTTTGCATAATACAGACTATAGGCGAGATTGATACTGCTGTCTGTAAAGCTTCTGAGCAGTCCTTAAAAGCCTAAATCCAGTCCAGTATGTTTGCCACTTGCATTGCCTGTTGTTGATCAGAAACTGGAATGATTATGGGTATGAAGCCACATGTGTAAATAGTAAAAGAAGGAATGAGAGAATCTGAAGATGATTTAGGGTTGAATTGCATCTGCTTTTTTTCTTCTTGCTATTCACATTGACTCCAAGCATGTTTCCAGCCATTTTAGAATATAATCATGGGAGGGAGAGAGGGAGTAATTTGTTTTTCTTTAGAAAATTAGTCTGAATGCAATGAAAACATGTTTTTGCAACTATCTGGGTTGTTACACTAAACATTATGTAAAATAAACAAAAATATTTCTAAAGTCTGAGTAGGGTTTTTTTACTTGTTCTTGTTCTTTTTTTTTTTTTTTCAAGCTAGCACACTCTTTGTTCCTTCTTCTAGGTGCATTTTTAGTTGCCAGGTTCTCTCCAGACTTTGTGCCAGGCTGTCATGCCACTTCATTTGCCCTTTCTCTATTTCAGTCCTTCTGCCACTCTGCTGCCTTGTGCTTTCTCTTCCATTTACATGAAAATCACTCTGAAGGTTGGTTGTTGGAATATGTCCTGTCTTTATCCCTTTCTTCTCTTTTATCAAGGGCCTTTGTGATTGAAAACATTTTTATATTCTCTGATCTTTTTCTTTTCATGGCACTGCTCTCTGAACCAGATTTTAAAAAAAAAGCATGAGACTGACACTGAAACTGCACATTAGTAGCTCTTTCAACAAAATTTAGAGCAATTCCATTAAGCCTAAGATAAAATTTGTAGATTGTAGATCCCATTAATCAGACAACCAAAGCTTGTAAACACCACCTGCAACTCTTTTTATGTATACCTCACTTTCTTCACTTGGCTGAAGTACCAGCTGTAATGTCATCCTCCGTTTTTTGGCTTGCATTCAGACAAGCTACTTCCATCCCTGTTTCTTATCAGCTCATGCTGCATTTTGTATATACCATCACTGATGTTGTTCATTTTACTTTCCACGGAATAACACTATCTTCTTTCCCTGCTCTAAACCTCAGCCTGGAAAGTGTCAAGCCTAAACTTCCATATAAGTGCATGATTCTCAGAAACACTGGCTTATGTGTATGAGAGGCATCATCACCAAGTAGATTTTTTCAGAGCTACAAGAATTATTAGTAGGGTTTAATTTTTCTACCCAGTGGTGACTGGAAATGCCATGTGAAGTATTTTGCAATCAAACCTCCCAGTTTACATTTTGCAGTAAAAAAAAAAAAAAAAAAAAGAACAAATTATAAGAACTACACATACCTCCTTACTAACACAAAATTTATTTAATGTCAATTTACTTTTTAACTGGAAATTCTTCCAAACTCAGATAATTTATTGTGACTACAGTCTGTTCTTCAAACTGCTGGATTTCAACAACTACCATCTTATTTCTGTTTGGGTACATTTTAAAATCTCAATGTGTCATCTAGAAATTATTTTTTTATCCTTGGAAACAAGTGCTTTTGGTATGTAGCAAATGACAGAAGCCTGAACTTCTGGATTTGCAATCTTCTCACCAAGCAGAACTGTGAATCTGTGACAGTTAAAAAGTAGAACAAAAAACCCCTCATTGTTACCATTCAATGTAAATGTTTAAAGAAACTTTGTAGACCAGTAATCTGAATCGCTTCCATTACAGTAACATTTCATGACTACGGAGGACTCTGGGTAATTCATAGATTTAAATTCAGTATTTCTGACAATTCTTTTTTTTTTTTTAATTTCAACAGCTTATTTTTATCTGATAATATGTCATCCTTCATGCCTTTAGAAAAGTATACTTTAACATACTTGTATTAGTTTGTGACTGAAGTATTTGGAATTTTTTCAAGCTGAAATAAAATTTACTGTATCTAATTTAAACACTTCACTTTAATATTTAAAAGGGATAACAACAACATAAAAAAGAAAATTACATGGAAGACTGCATATTGAATTACTTGCCAAAATGGGAACATACTTCAAAAAAAGGCCTTTTTTTGTGAAAATTTTATTTTATAAATACTTATAATGACAAATATTAATGGAAGTTTACATTTGTAGTTCACTGACAATTTTAGCCCTCATCTCCATTACTTGTTTATTTAACAGAGAGTAGAACATTTGCAGGTATTTCCCCACTTACTTTTGTTCCTGTTATTTTTCTCATGCTCCTCTCTGTCAGGTATTGCAATATCTTGGCATTTTGGAGAAAGCTTTAAGACGAGCCCCTCTCAAGCAAAGCAACTAAGTAGGACCTTCAGTTATTTCTAAGTACATGGGAGTAAACTATGGAAAAATCTAACTGAAAAAAACTTAATTCAAGGAGGGCACTCAACAAGGCTTCAAGGCCGAGTGGAGTTTCTGTTAAGTCGCTTGATCTCCTAAGTCTCTGTTTTTACCTACATTTCTTATTTAGTCTTAGACAAGCCCCTGCTTGAGGACCTCAGGTTTTTTTCTCAGTAGGGAAATTGGTGCAGCTGAAACACCATGAGTACTTCATGGAACTGGTTCAATAAGCTGTTCTGTCAGATGCTGCACAGAGCAGCCCAGTTGTTAGTCATTTTTTGCACAGAGGAAAAGCTCCAGGTATAGTAAATCATTCTTGGCCTCTGCAAATATACAAGCAGATGTATTGTAAACTGTTTTAAAGTTCCTCAACAGTTTCCACCTATTGCAGCTTAGATATGATCTTCTACATTTCACCCACTAAGTAAACTTTAAAAAGCCTGACCCCCTTTTGTCTCATGAAATCTGATCTACCTATCACCATCAAGGGACATCTGGGATTCATCTTATCTTTTCCACTGGACTGTTGATTAATAGAAATTGTTTTGAATGGGATTCAAACATGGCAAAACTCCATGGACCTTATGAATTACAACAGGATAAAATAGGAGGTCAAGTTAAAAAAAAAAGAAAAAAAAAGGATGTGAGGAAGAAAATGAAGCCATAATAATATAGGCAGCATTAGGTGCCTAAGAGGTGAAGGTGAAACTCCTGAGTATATTTTAAAATGGGTTTCATGCATAAAAGGAGTTTCTGATCACCTTTAAAATTATATGCGTTTTCACTGTAGTAGAGGAAATCTTGACCTGACAGGATGAATAGAGATTATAGGTATCCAGCAGAGGCTCAGTGTTTCAGCAATATCTCATGAGCCTTTGCAAGCTAAAGGTCATAAAAGAGCCACCTAGGACTCGCAGAGTTAAAGGAGGAACAGTTGTTTCCTATTCACTGGAATTTTTTCTTCCCAAAAAAGTTTTAATGAATAGGAAGTTTGAAGATGAATGGACTTAGATGAGACTTTCAAGTTTATTACTTCTTTCTGATTCTTCAAGGAGTGCAATGGCAGCAGTTCCTCATATCTGCAGGGGCCCATAGATAATTTCCAAAAGAAAACAAAACTGGTAAGATTTGACTATAGCACCAAAACTGCAGCAGGACTGTAGTACTTTTGTGGCCAGATACCAGTGCTGCTGCATGCTCCAAGCCAAACACGGGCTGTGCAGATGTGGTTAGCAAAATGCCTCACAGAGCTACACAGCCCACGCAGAGATGCGCTACCTCGGCTTCCCTGCTGCGCTGGCTTGGCCCATGACCCCTGTGTTTGTCTCAAAGTGTCTGTCAATCAGCTGTGCAGGTGGAGAAGCTGCTCACTGCTGCACAGCTCCCAGAATCAGAGCCTGAGCTGGAGGAACACGTAACCTCACTCAGGCCAGTGAAGCAGGGCTAGCTGGCAGCCCTAGAGGATCCCCTTCCACTAAACCACCATGCACGTAGCAAAAGCAGGCTTATATCCTTAAGAGGAGAAGGCTTTATGGAGTTAGTCTATAATTTCTCTTGTCCAGGAGCCAATAGTGCAGAACTGAAGCACAGCAAGGCTGCCTCAAAACAGCAAATGGCCTTATCTAGAGGTGTGCAAAGTGTTTAGAAGAAAATAGCAATTTGCTGCTTGAACAAATATGCAACACAACACTGGATTTGCCTTATCTTCTATTTCAGAAACTAGAATACTTATTTTTAGGCTGTGAGCTTATATCTTCTTTGATTATATGGCTGCACAAATCCCAGCATGAAGAGGCTCTGATCTCCAAACATATAATGCAAACTTAAAAAGAAGGAAATTCTTAAAAAGAAGGAAAAAAAAATTAGATTTGCAAAGTTCTGTACAATTCCTACTCTATCAGTCTCGGTGACCTGCTGCTAAAAAATGGGTTATATTCAGACCACAACTTTTCTTAACTGTCCATTTTGGTATTAAAAAAATTATTATACAGGTTGTGCAGATGTTATGCATGTAGGTGCAAGTACTTAGGCTTTCTTAACCAGAAGGAAAGATCCTTCCTGAGGGAAAGAGATCTCCAAGGCCTTTAAGTAGGTTTAGGATTCGGAGCTTCAGCAGGAGAAAAGTAGTGTGCCAGGCTGTGACCCTTTTTAACATCTGTGTGCCAAGGTAAGTATGCATGTCTGTGTTTCTGACTGCTTGCATGTATTCTTAATCACTTCAAGTTTCACATGAAAACTCTTTTAAACACAAGCTCTGCTGTTTAAATCCATTGTTTTATTTTGACCACAATACCAAAGACTGGAAGTATTTAACATTGATCTTGGTCACCTGCCGTGTCCTGAAAGATTGTTATGTTGACAGTACGTTTTTTACTTCTTTGATTTAAAAGTAAAATCTAACAGACAAAAATAGTATTGAGTGCTGTACAAAGCAGGATTATGAATTTTCTATGTCGTGTGCTTTACTGGGCCTTTCTCTGTAAAAATAAATCTGTTACAAGCCAGAAAGTTCTGAAGGTAGAGCCAAGCTTGAACCAAACAAGAGAGTTGGCTTGGATTTCTGCAACCAAGCCTTGGCTTGGGTATCTGCCAAGCCAATAGACCTGACTATATTCATTTATGGGCAGAAAAATTCAGAGAAGGATATGTACAGAAGATTTTGTGACAGGAACTAAGGCCACTGTGTTCTTATTTGCTTGTCTCTTCTCTGTTTGGAAACAGAGCTAAACCAGATCTTCAGTCAAGCTGTAACTGTCTTGTTGTTCATCTTCTGTATAGGAGCAGAACATAAAGACCTCTTCTTTTCTAATTACACGGCCATAGGGAGTAATGAATTTCCCACATACTTCTCTGGTCTTTTCAGTGTCCAAACTTTGCCCTGTATCAAAAGTTTCCCAGATCATAAAAAGGGCCTGAGTGTCTTTCTTTTCTTGATATTTTAAAATCAAACTGAAATACTTGCAACATTTTGCCTTTTTTTTTTTTTTAACCTTCTGTAATGTATAAATAGAAAAACTGTCTTCTGCCTAAGTCCTCCAGCGGTAAAATACCAGTTACAGGCTTGGACTTTCAACCTCCAGTTTCAAAAAGGAAGAATGAGCTCTCTAGAGCTAGATTTAACCCACATCCTTTTTTCTCTTATGCCTTAATCCATTGAACCTTTTTTAACAGGACTATTGCCTTACACTTAGGTAGCAGAACTTTTGACTGGTGTTTGACCCTTTGCTTTCGGAGTACATCACACTAAAATACAAAGTGAACTAACTGAACATTTGCTCACACAGTACAAAGCAAATTAGATGACAATCTGTGGCTAAGGCCATGGCCTGTGTGTGTGTATGTAGTCCACAACAAGAAATGTTTAGGGTGGTGTGATTCAAGATTATTCTACATTCCAACAAAACGATCATTGCAACAGTGAATGAGAGGCCAGAATGGCTATCCTGGGTTTAAATCAAGGGCTTACAAGTCTTAGATTTATAGCCAAGATAGTGCCGTGTGTTCCTTCAAGAGAAGATTTGAAAGCTTGGTTTTTAAGATAGATTTTATTTTAGATTTTAATACCAAAAAAAATTATTGTTTAATGTGGTGAAGTGACATGCAGCCTCCATGTCTTTCAAATCCAAAGCTGCGATAGTCTGCCCTTTTAAAAAGGCTGAAAACTCTTAGTGAATGAAGGCATAGAAAAAGTTCTGAGAAACATACATGATTATTTAAAGCTAAGAAGAGATAATTTCCTTCAACAGCAGTAAGACTTTCCTAGCTGGGAAGATAACGAGTCTGTGAATAAGGTTGCCATTAATGATACTCTAATAGGATGAAGTAGTTTGAGGGAAAACAGAGAATACAGATGTCTTTTAAGCGTATTGTCTAGTTATGTGGTTGTGTACATATCAAAAACCCTTCCTACCAAGTCTATAATCAATATTTATGATTCTCTGTTAAAAAACGTTATAGCCCCTGAGAAAAGGGTGTAACAAGTGTTCATTTCATCTGGTATTTTACCGGATGTCATCAAAGAGCAGATTTCCTTGTGGCAGTAAAGTGGAAGACTATGGGATCTTAATAATCTGAGACAGTCATATTGCCTACATTTGCTGCTTTTTGTCTCAGTTCTCATGACGTTTAATGTTTTTCCTGAAGCTTAGCTCCTATATTCCTGTAATTATGCAATAACTTCACATGACTTCTAAAAAAAACCCAGTGAATCTCTAGCCTTTGTGGTTGCTTGCACAGGAAAAGTTGAAATGTCATTCTTCAAGAATCAAAAACTGTAAAGGAAATAAAAAGAACTCATGTTTATTTTGCCTGAAGACTCGTTATTTTAAAGCTCTTCTTGCTCTCTTGAGAACCTATCTAATGTTTTTCAGTGCTAAATAGTAGCAAGAATGTACATGTGGGTAAGAAAAGCCTCACATTCTTGTCAATAAGGGACTTTAAGTAGTATGAATGGTCTTTCATTTTTACATCAGGTACACCGGGCTCAGGGTTAGATTTATCTATCTTACAAATCTCCTGAAGAATTAAACAAGAGGCTTTTTTTAAGGATTTCTCAGTAAAATAGTTGTAAGTCCCTAATTTTTTGAGTTACAAAATCTTAGGTTAAAGAAATGCAAATATGTATCAAATGTTTCTGATTCTAGTTGCCAACTGATTTAGGTCACAGATGCAAAAAAAAGCTAGTGAGAAGAGCTTAAATAAAGAAACAATTAAATCACAGAGTTCTTTGTTCTTTCTCCTCAAACAAAGGGGAAAATCTGTCTGGAAGAGAGTGGCTGTGCACACACTTCTCCACATATGTGCACAAGTGGAATGAGATCCAGCAAGAGCACTGTGACCCTCTTTTGCTTAACCACAGAGCTGTGGTTAAGATATGTCCAGAGCATTTGTTTTTTCCCATTTACATATGGTTTTGGTGTTCTTTCAATACTTTTGTGGAAAGAAGAAAGAAAGGTATAATTATCTGTTGAATTATGTGTAGCTGTAACTATTTCAATCACTCTCCTTTGTCTAAACAAAAACTCTCTACATCTGGCAGCTGTGGAACCCAGCCAGCTGCATGATACTGCAACTGACTGTCCTGAATAGACCTGCTGATCTTCTCCTCTTTCTTTTCTGCAGGACTGCCCACCAGAAGCAGGTGATTTTCGTGCCCAGCAGTGCTCTGCTCACAACGATGTCAAGTATCAGGGGCAGTTGTATGAGTGGCTTCCCATCTCTAATGACCCTGACAACCCATGCTCGCTGAAGTGCCAGGCCAGAGGCACAGCTCTGGTTGTGGAACTGGCACCAAAAGTTTTGGATGGGACACGGTGCTACACTGAATCCCTGGACATGTGCATCAGTGGCTTGTGCCAAGTAAGGAGAGAAGCCCTACCCTGACACCTTTCCTCATGACTCCTCCCCTTAGATCTCTATCACATGCCCACTCCCTCTCCTCCTCCATACTTGTGTCATTTTAGGGTCTTTGGTTTAATCATGTATTTCCATTTACTTAAATTAATTTCTTGTATGTAGTTGGGGGGTTTTCTGGGGAGAGGTGTATAATTCCAAAGATTTTTTTCTCACTTTATGCTGCTTCCTTGGGGTTCTTTTGAAGGATTGTATTACCAGTTTTTGAACCATTCTGTATAGCTAGCTGCAGTAGCAGATCTGAATTGAAGCACCATAAGAAAATAATGTTGTAGCTTTTAATTTGGATATACCAAAGTTTTTCAAGTCTATCAAATTACATTATCTTTGAGGATTATTGCTCCCTGTAAATCACAAACCCACATGGCATTAGCTGAGGTACTAAAGTGAAAAAACTGCCATTCCTCCTGTAGAACTAAGCAAGCTGCTACATCTCCTTGGACCTCAACATCTCCTACAAGTGAGAAATGGGGACTTTTTAAGTGTTCACTTCACAGTGCGAGATCACTTACTCATTCAACCAATTTATTCACATCCTAATTTGGTTTTAGATTACTTTTGTGCTTTTATTTATATATTACTGCTCTGTCATTGCTCCTATTACATTACTTACTCTTATCTACATCAGACTTTAGTCTTCTGAACTACAGGTTGATGAAGGGGAGGACTTTTGTACCATCTCTGTTTTCTGAACACACCTAAGTCGCAAAAACAGATGAGTGTAGATTCATGTTTCAGTGGACAGCCACCTTAAAATCTATGTAGACTTGATGTGTTGTTGGCTTTCTAGTGTGTTTTCAACCACTTTATTGCCTTTGGAAGCTTTCCTCCCTGTTTCTTTTCTCTTTGATTTTCTGTTCTGAGCCAGAAACTGTCCTGAAGTAAATGAAACAGAGTAGACAGTTACTGGACTAATCTCATTTGTGATCTGAAGGCAATTGTCTGGAGCTCTTGACCTCAACCAAGGGCATGCTTCTCAAAATTCTAGATTGCCTAACGATATGGACTGATTTTAGTCTTGTTTTCTGTTTCTAAATCTTTTAACAACTGGAAGCACAGAAATCTGGATGGGAAAAAGATTGAAAATTTTTTGCATATAGTGCCCTAGAATTTAGCAGCAGGCTGATTTCTGTTCTGATCCACATATGAAGCATACTTTTTCTCAAGAAAACTTTCCCTTAGAAACAGAGTTCCTAGGCATTCACTACTAAAACAAACTCACTTGCATTCTCCTGACAACTCTTATTTGGAAGGGTGAAACACTACTACAACTGTAAGGACTGATGCTATTTTTAAAATGTATCTGTGGCTTGAGAACAGACAAAATTACTAGCACTAGTCTCCCTGAGAAATTTCAGTTACACTAACCCATTCCTTATATACCCTGAAACAGTAGAATAATTTTTAATGCTTAAATTACTTTATATTTTCCATGTTCTTCAGCATTCAGTTTCTTCATCAACTTTTGCCATATATTTACCACTACTGCATCATTTTTGAGGATGACCAAAAAAAATTAAAATATAAATGCTCATGCTGTATTCCTTACAGTGAAAAATGGGTGTGCTAAATTTAAAGCAACTTGAAGTATTATTATCTGAGCATACACCTTAGCCAGTCATATCTTTGTGACAGTAGAGTTACTGCATTAGAAAGTTTGTAATTAGATTTGCCTTAATTATATGCTGTAGGACATCAACTGCTTTACTATCTATCACAGCAATAGCTAGTACTACATAAGCAGTCTGGAAAGGTAAACAGTATGGAATTTGCCATAATAAATAGTGAACATTCTTTAAAAGTAATTATCTTCAATTGCTTCTATAAAGTTTCTTTTAAAAAATTGGGAAACTCTAGTGTTGTGGAAGAACAAGTGGAACATTCTTTCTCTGTAACATTTGTGTAATAAACATTTCTGTAAGCATAGGAAATGCATGTAAACTTCAGAGAAGACAAAATATGATTTTAGAAATTATTTCTATTCATTTGCAATAGGAGCTGCATGGCTACCACTGACCTAAAATGGTTGACACACTGTAAGCATAGCAATCACAGGTCTCAGTAACTTGTGAGAGTTCATAATGATGCTGGGAGTTCAGCAACATTTTCATGAGATATCTCTGAAACTGCGTGATTTGGGGTAACTGTAATAGTATGAAGGTATGGTTTGTCACAACCACAAAGAATCAAGTCTCCTAAGATGTATATTCTGTCTAAGGTCCTGAAGATTAAAACATGGAATATGTTTCTTACGTAGGTTAACATGAGCAAGTGCCAGATTCTGTGTACAGGCTGGGGAATGAGAGCAGCCCTGCAGAAAGGGACCTGGGAGTCCTGGTCAGTGGCAAACTGAATAAGAGTCAGCAGTGCCCTGGAGCCAGGAGGGCCACCCGTGTCCTGGGGGGCATCAGGCACAGCATCAGCAGCCGGGCAAGGGAGGGGATTGTCCTGCTCTGCTCTGCACTGGGGCAGCCTCACCTAGAGTGCTGGGGGCAGTTTTGGGCACCACCATACTTAAAAGGATATAAAGGTATTGGAGAGCATCCAAAGGAGGGCAACAAAGGGCCCTGAGGGGAAGCGGTATGAGGAGTGGCTGAGGTCACTTGTTTGTTCAGCCTGGAGGAGACTGAGGAGAGATCTCATTGTGGTCTTCCACATCCTCACAAGGGGACGAGGAGAGGCAGACACTGATGTCTTCGCTCTCATGACCAGTGACAGGACTTGAGAAAACAGCATGAAGCTGCACAGGGGAAGGTTTAGGTTGAATATCAGGAAAAACTTTTTCACCCAGGGGGTGGTTGAGTGCAGTAACAGACTCCCCAGGGAAGTGGTCAGAGCACCAAGCCGGTCTGATTTCAAGAAGCATTTGTACAATACTCTGAGACACATGCACAGGGCCAGGAGTTGGACTAGATGATCCTGATGATCCTCAGCATATTCTGTGAGTCTATGATAACAGGTTCTTTGCAATAATTTCACTACGTTGAAGGTGAAGAGTCGTATTTTCTGGAATGCTCAAAGTAAAACTACTGAAAGCAACTTTCAGTTTACCCTACTATTGGCTTGCATTGATCTAAGTCTTATGGCAACTAAGAAGGAATTCAATGTTCTTCAGATACAACATTTTATAAAACATATAATCATGTATATTGAGTTACAGTCTGTGCAAGCATCCTGAATTAGTAAAAGTGATGTTAAGCTTAGTGTATGCTTGCGTAGACATAGAGCATTTTTCCCAGTAGATCAAACGGCAGTGTCAATTTTCTTAACTAACCACAAGGATATATTTCTTTGTATGCAATACTAGGGTCAACCCATGGCCTGGTATGTGCTCACAAGCTGTTCTTCAGATTACTAATGGCAGAAATGAAAGGTTAGTTTTACTGCCTTCTTCTTGCCTTGGTAATCACTCCTGATTTAAAGGTGCTGGTTTTCACTCTCATGAACAAGTATATGCTTTTGTTAAAAAGATGTGATATTTGGAAATTATAAGATCCCTCTTCATATTTATCTCTTCATTTTTCATATTGTTTGGACATTTAGAGTTACCAGTAGCTTAGTGGCATATTTATGAGTCTTTGTTTCATTATGAGATTTTGAGCTGAATTTTTTGTTTTGGATGATGGCCACCTAGTAGTTAAAATAAGAAGAGACTTCTGATTCTATTCAGGGCAAGCAAAACCAATGTTGCATGTAGAACAAGCTGTGTCCCTGAACCTTTGATTCAAGAAGGAGTATAGTTAGAGATTCTTAAAAAGGTGTTTAATTTTTATTTACGGAGATAGGGTTTTGAAGAGGTTATGCAGTAGCTGATTCAGATACACTTCATGACATAGGGCATTACACATGAGTGTGATAGTTCAGAAATCATGCAAGGTGCAGGCATCTTGCCTCTCTCCATATTATATAAACATAAATGCATTTCTCTTCCATGAAGAGATGGGCTATAACTTGCCTTTGTTTTTTGTGTAAAACACCTGAGAAATTAATAAGAATTAATTTGTGGACATTTTTTTTTCTTTCTGTAGTTTTACTCTTAAATGCATAGTGACACAGACCAAACAACAGCATTTTTCAAATTAATTTTTTTCTTTCTTCCTAATCGTCTTGTTCCTCCTAAACATTTTAATTTTTTTTCTATATGGGTATCTGTGTAATTTGGATCCCTTTTTCTTTCTCCTTTTCTTCAAGAAATACGGATTACTTCTCAGATGTAAGCTTTGGGTCTCATGTTGAGTTTACCTCAGGTTATAGCATGACCCCTTGGTATATTGCAACTAGCTTGAACCGCAGTGCTGAAGTCAGTGGAATGCTCTTTAAGGAAACAGTGATTTAAAGTTCCACATTATGAAATGCCTATATAGATACAATTAATGGGTATGCCCAGGAAAACACATTTAAAACTTCCAATTTCTGGTTTAATTTTCCCTGTTTTCATAATAAATTCCTGTACTTCAAATCCTTTTTTGGTTTTTTGAGAGCATAAGCAATTTCTGTATACAACAGTTGAAGCTGCAGAGTTGGAGTATGGTGGGTTGATCCTGGCTGGATGGGGGAGAGACAACATAACTGAAGGCTCATGGTTGAGATAAGGACTGGGAGAGATCACTCACTGATTACCATCATGGGCAAAACAGACTTGGGGAAATTAGTTGAATTTATTGCCAGTCAAAGTCGGAGGAAGGTAATGAGAAGTAAAACAAATCTTAAAGATACCTTTCCCTCACCTCTCCCTCCTTTCCTCTACCTCCTCCCCATGAGCACCAAAGGGAGACAAGGAGGAGTAGAGGTTACGGTCAGTTTATCTATCACACGTTGTTCCTGCCACTGCTCAAGGAGAGGAGTCCCTGCCCTGCTCCAGCGTGCAGTCCCTCCCACGGGAGACAGTTCTCCATGAACTTCTTCAGTGTGAGTCCATCAGGAGTTCTTCATGAACTGCTGCAACATGGGTCACTCTTGCGCGGGCTGCAGTCCTTCAGGAACAGCCTGCTCCTGCTTTTATTTGAAATCAAGGTTATTCATTGTCATCACACTTTACGCTATCACAGCAACAAAAACAGGAAATCAGCTGCACTGAGCACGTGTATTAGAATACTGATTTATCTACTCTGGTTCGTGCAGCTCACACCTAGTGTTTAATCTCTATGAAAAGGAAGCAACATGGATATTTTCTGTCCTTCCTTTCTTCCTTCCTTCCTTCCTTCCTTCCTTTCTTCCTTCCTTTGTTCCTTCCTTCCTTCCTTCCTTCTTTCTTCCTTCTTTCCTTTTACTAATGTGAACAAAATCTCCTTTCTGTTATCCAATTTCCCCATCACAATAAAAAAATAGGATTTCTCTCTCTGTTTCTTCTGCAGGGGAAATGTTCCATTTTCATTTTTGGCTTCTTGTAGTTTCTCTATCCCTTTCACTCCTTCCTGTTATCATATTCTTCATATTTGATTCTCTCTCAACTTAATATTTGTCTTCTGCTTGTGTGAATTTCTCAAATGTTCTTTCTCTTAACTCTGGCAAGGAAGAACAAGAAAGTCAGTCCTGGCTTCCTCAGATAGGTGATCAAGGATTATTCAAGGCTTCTTCTATCTCCAGTACAGATGTCAGAATCTGTGTGTTGCTGTACAACACCAGATCAGAATTTTTAAAAAAATAATTGTTATGGTTTCCATTAAAAATGTGGCCAAACAGTAAATGGTTGTACAGAACTTTCTGCCCAACTTTCTCCATTACTTTCTCTTAATTTTACAGGTTATTGGTTAAAGAGAGCTGCATTCCAGAAATGCTTATCTTAATGCCTACTATTTACACAGTATTAAATTTTTCTTTACAGATTACTTCCAAATACTACTGGAGGTGGTTTTAGAAATTCCTGATTTATTGATTCCTAAGACTTCTGCTGAGCTGCACGGTGAATTCAAGTCAGCTAACAAGCTTAGTTAGTACCTTCAGTTACCTCTAGTTGGTCAGAAGTTGGACTTGATGATCTTGGAGGTCTTTTCTTGATACTGTGTCCTGCCCATGGCTGAGGGGTTGAGCTAGATGACCTTTAGAGGCCCTTGCAACCCAAACTACTCCATGGTTCTATTCTGTGGTACCATGTGCACCAGAACTTAAATGGCTCTATATGTGTGTGTATGTGCTTCTAGTATTTTTCATCAGAGGCAGAGGCTACACATACTGGCGCATAAAGTCAGAAAAGCGGAAAAGTCTGCTCCACTTTAAATAGATGACTGTGCTATATTTGCTCTGTATCATGACTTCAGGGTGGACAGCTTCTCTTTCTTCCTTGCATGTACAAAGTGTTGCTGGACACATCCTTTCCTGTTCCCAGCTCAGCCCAAAATACAGAGCTTATCAGGGTAACAGTGTCACAGGTTTGGTGTTTGCTGCATGGATGTTTTACTCATTGGCACTATAAACCTGCATGAGACAGATAAAAATAAGATGAGGTGGTCACCTCAGCAGGCTTTTGAAGGTTCATGAAACTGCCTTGGGCATTCCTAGTCATTCCTTAGCTTGGGATGTGATTTCTTTGCATGCCTTCGTCAGATGTTTCAAGTCAACTCCACTTCTGAGCAATGAGAAGGCCAAGAGTCTGTCCCACCACTTGTGAAGCCCTGGAAGAAAATGGCCTGCATTTTTCCACCCTGTAATTTTCACTGCTCTCGTATTGGGGACTGTTCTCAGCCTCCTTTAGCACCAGTAACACTGAGGATTGTGTGCTGATTTTGATAAGATCACTTTTTTCTGCACTTTGCTTTGACATGTTATCTAACTGTGTAAACTCTGAGACGATAACTTGCAGTAGGAGATTTTTACCTATGTTCCTGTCTTTCAGTCACACAAGAGGACTGAAAGTGCCTGTCATTTGCCTGTTTGATGACAAACTAGAGGAATGAATGGCCTTTGTTCCATTAATTCTCTACAAACAGGCATCATGTTTTCCACCAACCTGTATTCATTTTAGAGGTGTTCAGTCCCCTATGACAACTTCCAGCAATAATCTTTTTCTTCTTCCAAGACTATGACAGAAATCAGGTTAATAAAGAAGGATCACATTCGAGGAAAGAAAGTCGAGGTATTTACATAGTGCTGAGATTTCAGTCTTATATAGTGCAGCTCTTGCTGGTTCTTGTTCTCTTTTTTTTCGTATTTTCTTTTCTTTTCACCTAGTGCTGCTTTTTTTTTTTTTTAGTGGTACATTGAAACCTAGATGTCTTCTGCAGACATTTCAGAAAGTACTGGGTTCTTTATTTCTGATGGTCAGGTGTTTTTGAACTGTGTCAGGCTGAACGACTGAATTGCTGTTTGAATGTTTTGTCTAACACTCTCTATCCTAACCTACCTCATGTTCTGCAGATAGCACGTCTTAATTTTGGTTTTTTGTTGATGAGTATCAGTTTTTCTGAGACAAAAGAAGTACCTTTTCCCCCAGCATGACATCTTCCCAGCACACCAAAAGGAGTGGAGGGGAAAACCTGGTGATTCCTGAGAGTAATAGCCAAATGCTTAAATTGCTATTGTCATGCCAGGTGGCAACATTTTTGTGGCAGTGAGTGGCAAGGAAATGGGGTTATTTTTTTTGTGTGAATGAATCTTCATTCGCATTTTTAGAACTCCCTTGCCCTGAGCTATCAGTTCTTTACTTTCTGGCCCGACAGAGATTGGCACCACTGCAGAGATACTTTGTTCTAGCCTTTCAGCAGAAAAAATAGGTGCAGTTACTCCAAAGCTGACCAACTTGCCTACTGTGTGTATGTCTTTGACCAGCAGCACTCACAGTATCTCTCCCTTTGCTGGTGGGGAAGGGAGGAACATTATAATTTAGAGGCTTGGCAAAAATAAGAAATTCAAAAGAGCAGATTGGAGACTTCTAAAGGTTCTCTTAGAGTTACCAGGATGTCATTGGTGTCCATGTACTTCCTTAGCACACCTAGAAGCCTGAGTTGTGTAGAGTGGTGCAGAGGCTTTATTGCTGTGTGAGGATGGCAAGATGTCTGCACTGGCTGGGCAGTTTCGAGAGTCCTCAGCAAAACTGTTGTGTGCTTCTTAGTGAAGGCCTTGGCAAGAGTTCCAGTTACTGTGAAGACCCAAGGCAGTTGTTTTGTGGGTGTTTTAGCTAGTTTCCTCTGTCATCCTAAATGTCTTCTCATAGGGACTGCATGCACTCCTCTTACACACTGAGCAGCAGGCTGGAATACCACATAGACTAACCAAGCTGTTTCAGCAGTAGCTTGGGGTCATGTAGGCTCTCTCAACTATTTGAACTGTGAGAGATGTCTGTTCCGTGATAACACCGATTGCGTGACCGCCTGAAGCACCAGAGGGTCTGTGCTGGCACTGTCATTAGCAAAGTGCCGCAGCTGGATCCCCACTGATCCGGCCGACAGACGACCAGCTCCTGCTAACAAAAGAAGCCTGTACACCCGACAGAAGAGAGGTCTGAGTAGCAATTTCAAGCGTGTCATGAAGTCACCAGAGCTGACAAAGAATCGCAGTCAAATGTAATGTGTCACAAGTGCCAATTAAATGCCTTTACAATTAGTGTTTTATGGTCTAGGAGAAAATAATAGGTCCAGCAGGCAGAATTTACTCTTGGTTTCTCAAGCATGTTACTATGAGCTCCCCTGATGAATTTTGTCTTAAAATGGCCTTTTGCAATCACTTTCTGATGTAGTATGTTAATATTCTTCAAAAAGTGGCATATCTTTCCCCTGGAAACACTAAGATATCCAGACAATGTGATTCTTCTGGAGAAAAGCAAGCATTTAAGTAATGACTTGCTACAGAGCACTGGTTAAAAAAAAAGTTTGTTTTTTTTTCTCTTCCATGAGTAAAAACACACACATGCAAGAATAAAGCAGAAACTCACTTTTACTCTAGCAGATTATGGATATGTGAGCCTAAATGCAGCCAAAACCAAAGAAAAGTGTGAATTAAATGGTTAAGTGAATATGAATAATCACAAAAGCTTCTTTTCTTCCTATTATCATCTATTTATAAACTCATGGAAGTTAATTATGTTAAATGTTGTCTCTGGCACAATGGCAACCTCTGGATTTCTGTATCATCAGAAAATGAACTAGAGAGAGCTTTGTTACCATATCTGTGGACTCTCCTATGGTGATCCACACAATTAAATAGTTATATATGACTAAACCTGAAAAATTCAGGTTCTTTTCTTTTATTATGTTGGAAGACTCCTCCTAATTAAATTTGCATGTAAGGAGTTACCTTTTCCCCACATCTAAGATTTTAGTGCATCTATAATCCTCATTTAGAAGTTGCAGCTTTAAAATTAATATAATTGCTTCTTTTTAAATCAAGGGTAGTTTCAGAATGAGTTTACATTTATTTTTTTCCCCGAGGAAAAATTAAGAAATGGGAAATTCTCTTGAGTTCCTTGTGCTTCTGGGTGTTTGCTGTTTGCTTCTAGATGTTTGGCTGAACCACTGAATGTCCATGTATTATGTCTGCTGGTTGAGTGAGGCTATCCAAGGGTGTTGGTCTTGGTTTAAAAATAAAAATAGCAGAGAGCTCTGGCTGGGTGAGAATGATGGGAGAGATACCAAGCAGGATCTGCAGATTGTGTGCAGGTGTGAGTAGCAGGTAAGGCAACAAGCAGCGACAAATCACTGGGCTGGTCAGCCATGTTTTGTGTGTTGGAAGGTCTGTCTTAGCCACTTCAGTGGCTGTATTTAGCAATTTGGCTACTCATCAGGAACTTGTTTTACACTGCCTGAACAGTTGCAAGATATGTTTTACTGAAGTACCAAGCAAGTACATTGACTGCACATGTCACTGGGCCTGCTCTTACCAGCATAGTTACAAATTGCCATTGTGAAAATTGTCGTATGGTCTTCAGTTATAGTTGGATTGTGGTGTACTTACACCTGAATTCCTGGGGACCTGGGGGAGTTCTGCCTAGTGCCTGGTGCTGGTCAAGTCTGCCTGTCACAGGATAGTGTCAGGCTGTGCCAGAAAAACGCTGGGGCTGCAAAGTGTCATCTCAAGGTGAGGGTGCTCGGAAGGGTGGGTGCCTCTTCAGCAGGGGCTGCGAGTCTCTGTGTCACAGACACCAGCCCAGATCCAGCTGGCTGTGCGGGCTCAAGCTTGTTCACTCCACAATTATTTGAAGAGTGGAGCAGCCCTTCATGCTAATTCTGTAAAACAAGACTTTGAACCCAGTTGAAATGGTGGCTCTGATCCAAACTTGAACTGAGCAGTGACAATCAACACAAGTCCCACATTGAGCCCCACGTTAGTATCTGTGTGAAGGGCAACTTTGTTTTTTTCGGATTCTCAGAACTTGTGTTTGAACTGCAGACATGCCCTTTGAAAAACAGAGAGATTTATTTATAATTGGCTAGATTTGCAAGCTTGCTTTATTACATTATTTCCTGCCCAGGGTTTCTTAATACTGAATAGAAATTATTATGAAAACTTCTTTCTTCAGGGCATTTCCAGGCTAGCAGGGCTGGAGCAGAACCTGTCATTGCTGGTCCAGTTTTATTTCTGGAAAAATCTGCTAAACTGAGCCAGAGTTCAAGTCCACAGGGGGAACATATGCACACATAACACTCTTGCACGCACTCAATGAGTTCGTTCCAACTCCTGTTGTGGGATTTTCAGCCTGATGCCTTAAAACTATACACAAGCAGTGAATCTGCTAACTTGATAACCATCTTTTTTCTTGCTGTGTCCTGTAAAAATTATTTTGCTAATGTGTCTCAGAGTCAGGAATATCCCTATTTCTCTGTTTTGTCAACCCATGGGCTGTCAGTGGAATAAGCGTGTGCGTGGGGGTTGGGAGAGAATCAAACTCAGCATGAAGTCTGGGCCTTCAGCCTAAAATGTAATATGGAATCTTTACCTCTGAGCAGAACCGTGATACCTTATGCCAGAAAACAATACAGGCTTGGCCAACTAGGGATTAGCTGTTATTATTCTGGCTTTTTGCTGCTAGACTTTTTATGCTAAACCCATAAGGAGAAAAAAAAATCAGCTCACTTTAGAGGTGGTAAAGAATAGCTGGGCAGGGAGTTGGTACTCACCTGTGATTTCCTCACTCTGGTACTACGTGCCTGACACCTCCACATACCGAGAGACCTCCAGAGCTCTGCTTTATCTGCCTTTACTGCTTTAAGGGCATTTAACCATAAGAACAATGAGCTTCGTGGAAGCACCTTTAAAAACGTACAGGACCTTCATCCAAAGCTATCGAACTTGTAAGAACATGTCCTTTTTTTTAATGGAGTTTGTATTAGATTTTCAGGGAACTTAATGGAGCTGCTTCTGACATTTTGTGTGGTAACAATCTGCAGTTCAAGCCTCTGACCACACTTCAGCAACTTGAAACTCAAAAGATTTCAGTGTGGAAAGTCTGTGCTTCATTACCCTCCTTTAAGGGGAGGAAGCCTAACATGTAATAGAAATGAGTATGAAAACTGCTTACTTCAGAACATTTCCAGGCACAATTTGTTGTAGTAATCCATTTCCATTCCATTCCTGGTGGGGGCTTCCTTCCCAGACCTTAATGGATTGAAAAATACTTCGTCTCCCTAAACCCCCAAGATATATTAAGATCAGAACTAGAATGCATTGGAAGGGAAAGTCTCTATCCCACAGAAACTTCAGAATTTCAACAGTGGTTCCAGTTTCAAATCAAGACAAGGAGTTGACATTTCAAAACTTTGCAAAGAGTGAAATATTCCCCAGACCTCTGATTCAAAAATGTCAATATTTTGTTTCAAACTGTGTCCCCCAAACCATTACTCTGAGCTGTATATTGGAGGTACAATATCCTTATTGTTTCCTTTGCTTACCAAGCTGATGAACCAGTGCCTTCCATGGTGCTTATTTTTGTGATGTGGTCCTTAACCACCTCTAATCAGATGAGTGTGCCCATAGGCCAGTGTCTTGGCAGACTTTTCTGGCTCTGCAGCCCAAGTTAATCTACTTTTCTTGACAGCTGGCCTCTCCTTGTGTCTTGCAACTTTGGCTTTTCTGGTAACAGCCATTTTAAAACCTCCCTTTTGTGTTTTGTTGGTGTTATGGGTGTGTGCTGAAGGAACCAATTCTGCCTTCATGTTCCTTGCTAACCCTCTGCATACTTCTGGGGGAGTGGTGACATATTTTCACCCATTCTGTAATCTTTTTCTTCTTCAGTGTGTTCTCTGCAACTTTATGGAGGGTGAAAATCATGTTATGGAAATGACATGTTCCCATCTCAACTCAGCCCAGCTTACGTTTCTTCTGCTCAGAGAGACAAAAGATATTGTTCTCATGAACTGTGTATTTTTTCAGGAGCACATTAGTATTTCCTTGTCTGACCTTTTGCTTTCATAAGAGTCCAGCCTGTAAAATGTTTTTCATGTAAGAGCTACTAAAAACTAATATAAGAGATCTGGACTAGTGTTTTTCATTTTAAAGCATCAGTGACTCCATTGCAAACACTAGCAACTTTTGTAGTGCGTGTAATTACCTTCAAAAGATGGAAGCATTTCCCTAGGGGGTGAAAAAAAAAGAAAAGAAAAATCAGTGAACTTGGGAACGTTTTTTGTTTTAGGCATTAGTTAATCACTCCTAAGTTTTTTTAATGAAAATTTCATACATATTCCCAGAGCTCTACATTTCAATTAAGACAGATAATCTAACAGAGTAAAGCAGAAATCCCTACATAGACCTTGGGGAGAAATAGGAAATTCATTTAATTTCATCAAAACTTTTAATAGCATAAAATTATCTGAGACATTATTAAATACAGTAAGATTAATATACATTTTGTAAATGCCACAGAAGTGTTAGTATTCACAGAGGTCTCCATACTTCCATTTTGCCCACACTTCCATTTGAAATACAGCATTTCAGCAGAAGAAGTATTTTTATGCTGTACACTGGTAATGGCTGTCCAACTCAAAAAAAGAAACAGACCTCAATATAACTTCCTTTCACACCTGAGATTTTCCTGGTGGTTTCCTCTACAAGTTGTGACCTAGCTCCAAATTGCTCACTTATAAATTAACTTTCATCAGGGTATAGCCCATGGCAACGTGTGAGCTGATGATTCATAAAGCTAAAAATGCTTTTAAGTAATAAATGCTGGTTTTTTAAATTGGTTACCTCATACCTGGATTTAAGATCCAGCCTATTTCACATCCAAGCAGTTCATGTATTCATTTCAAAATAGGCAAAGACATAAAGATTTGTGTACCACTCTAAAGTGAACTATTGTGTATAAAATATGAGCAGATATGAAAGGTATTTCTGACCTGTCTTCTGTTACCTGGTCTCCCCAGCTGGACCCTTCTCACTGTAGGTGCTAGTGATCTCTAATGATCTCTGTAGTGATCTCTAATGCACTAGAAGGAAAATCTGATTTGTAGTCGTTGTCAGTTTTCAGATCATGCAAATGATTCTTTTTACCGTCTTGTCTACCCAGAGGCATTCATGGAAGTTAAACATACTACTCTGTGTATATCAAAGGTGTTCAGCTCCTGTAGGGATATTCTTATTCAGAAAAAACCCCAGATGTAAATCTTACATGGTGCCATGGATACAATTTATGCATCTGTACTTGGAAGTTTTGTATGGAATAGTCACAGTCAATGTACTGTTATCTTTGCTTCAGCTTTCCAACCGTAATTGTCGTGGTGTTTCTAATGTGTTAAAATACCTCTTGCAGTCTTGGTATGACTAGGTTTTCAAGGAAATGTATCATTTATACAAGTGTGCTACTTCTTTAGGCCTCATTAATGATAAAATGCATAAGCATATTAGGCTTGACCCAGTTCTGATCTGGAAGAAGTAGGTAAAATCAAAGAAATTTGATGATAGCTTTCATCAAGCCTGAATCTAAACCTATAATGATTTAAGCTAAATTCATTATGTTGTCAATATGACAGATAGTCAAGGGAATGGTTATTGTGCTGCTAGCAAAATGATGATGTTAGAAATGGGAATTGAATTGCTAAAAAGTAAAGACTGGTTATTAAAGCCTGCATTTTCATAGGCAAATGAAGAGAAGGTGTCAAACCCAGAAGTACATCTCACCCTAGCAGAGATGCATATTTCTGCACACTGAGATTTGCACAAAAAAGAGATATAAGCCTGAATGTATAAGTGGGCAAGTTTCATATACAGATTTTATGAGCCTTGATGACAAGTGCCCTATTTGCTATCATCATTTTCTAGGACTCAACTCTCTCATTTAATTGAAACTCAGAAACGCAGGGAAATTTAAAGCTGAAACAAGCAGTTTATTTAAAATACCCTGTGTTTTTATATACTCTCTGGCTAAGAGCCTTAGCACAAACTCACTAGATGTGGAAGTTGCAGACAAATATTTGTTTGTCAGTTACTCTACATGCCAGAACGCTAGAAGACCTTTAGTTTTCTAGTACTTATAAAGGCAAATATAACACTCTAAAGACTTTCTTCATTTCTTGGATTTCAATTATTTATGTGCAAAATTCATTACTTGGATGCAGAACTCAAAGTTCAAACAAAAGGCCTACCTTAACACTGTGTTAAATAAATTTATAGTCCATTAATTAATTTTAAATGCACTTAATTATAAATGTATGTTTTATTCTCCTGGGAATTTTGCAAACTAGGCAAACCTAGTTTATGTATTCAACTCTTGAAATTTTGAACCAAACAATTTGCATACAGGAATAAACCAAATTTCAGAGCAGGTTATTGCATTTCTGACTCTCAGTTCTTTTGTTGCAATCATTCCATCCTTCTTTATCAGATCTTTTTCAATATCTGAACACAGGCATTGACAGTGTGGAATGGGATTATTGTCAAATGTAATTAAAACCACATGATTTTCCCAGCTGCACAGCAGGTAGAATTTCACTGAGCCATGTTGCTATTGATCTGTGCTGCTCTTTGCTTTTATCTGTCTGCTTCCTGTCTGTCTTCTTATCTGTTTCAGGCATTTTTCTATGTGACACTCTAAGAAGTGAAGTTTCTGATAGGATTCTGACCAAGAAATGTTCACAATGCCCTAAAATAACCTCCAACAATACTCTTTTCTTCCTCTGGACTGCAAAAGCCATTGAGTACTAACCTGTTCACTATCTCATGCCTGACTTCAGTGCAAACTCCCAGCCAGATTTCCTCAGCCTCTTTCATTGCTAAGGTACTTTATGACCCTCTAGAGATGCTAAGAGAGAAATTTAGAGTAATTACTTGCAGAGATGGATCAAGCAGTCAGTTGGTAGATGCTCACATGGAACTGCTCATCTTTTTTCTTGCCAGATCGTTGGCTGTGACCACCAGCTGGGAAGTGCTGTCAAGGAAGATAACTGTGGGGTCTGCAATGGAGATGGGTCCACCTGCCGGCTGGTTCGAGGCCAGTACAAGTCCCAGCTCTCAGCAAGTAAATGTAAGCTGTTCCTTCTGGTAAAGGGCCATCTTCGTCTTTTGGTGAAGTACTCATTTCTTGCAAGCTGGGTTTCACCCCACTCTTTCTCAGGTGGCTGAATGATCACTGTCAGTCTGGTTCTCCCCACAGGTGCTTGCCTCTCGGGTTAAAGCAGGCTTGCTTGGACTATTGGTCAAGTTATGGAGGTGGACAGAGGGCTGTGGAAAGCTCAGCAGTATATTCCTCATCTCAGCTAGCTAGTTGCTTGGGAAGAGCAGAAGAGCAAGAAGATGTGGCTCTTCCAACACCTCTCTGGCTGTATTAGCTGGGTAGGCATAGGACTTAGTCCACACTGCTCTGAACAGAGTAGTTTATGCTGGTTTACAGCAGAGGGGAACCCTGAGGGGCTGGTGGTGCCAATCTGACACCTGGTGCTCTCTCCAAGACCTACGTTCTCATGATGTGTGTCTGCATGCTGAGCATGGTGACTCAATTCTGCAGTGAACTGAGGAACCTGAATTGTCAGAAAGTGACTGCATGGGCATGAGAGATGCCTACAGACTAACACAGCCTTTCCTGCATGCTGACCCAGCTTCAACCCAGACTGGTAAAGTAGCATTAGTATGTCCCAGTGACAGGGTTAGTTTATCCTGGACCCCAGACAGTATTTTTAACCTGTGTACTGCACCACAGATGGAACTATAAAACTTTTGGGATGAGAGATAGGACGTCTTGTCAGTTTGAAGGAAGGATTAAAAGGTAAGTGTGCTTTCATGCCAGTGTAGACACACCTAAGCAATCACACGTGCTAGCCTGCAGACCTGCCCCCAGCCTTAGAGTTTAATCAGACCAGCTCTACCATTCACGAGCACTTCTCCCAGTGCTGAACAGCAGGGTAATACCTGCCGAAGAGAGTGTGTGTGTACTTGTGCATTCCTGTGTAGATAGCATTCAGCCTCTTTGACGAGCAGGGAGAGGTGCTTCTTAGAAAAGCTTCTCTCTGTCAAAGAGTAACTGCATCGGTGTGGAGCACAGCACACAGGGCAGCAGTTAGCAAGTGCAGCTCTGGCTCCGTGTGTGCTGACTAAAAGTGAGGGTAGGAGAAAAAAAGAAGGAAGGGAAGGAAGGAAGAAATGAATAAATGAATGAACCAGGGAGAGTGAGACACACACAGAAACAAGGATAGATGAAGGAAGGAAGGAAGATGTGAATGAAGAAACAGACTGAGGAATTAAGGGTGAAATAAAGAAAAGGGAAGAAAGAAAGGAAGGAAGAAAGGAAAGAGAAGGAAGGAAGGAAGAAAGGAAAGAGAAGGAAGGAAGGAATGAAGGAAGGAAGGAAGGAAGGAAGGAAGGAAGGAAGGAAGGAAGGAAGGAAGGAAGGAAGGAAGGAAGGA
>WBMZ01010515.1:0-156248 GCA_013400975.1 Atrichornis clamosus | reverse complement strand
AAGAAAGAAAGAAAGAAAGAAAGAAAGAAAGAAAGAAAGAAAGAAAGAAAGAAAGAAAGAAAGAAAGAAAGAAAAAAAGAAAAAAAAAGAAAGAAAGAAAAAGAAAGAAAAAAAGAAAAAAAGAAAGAAAGAAAGAAAGAAAGAAAAAAGAAAGAGAGAGAGAAAGAAAGAAAACAACTATTTTATATGAAGTAAAGAAAGGAGTAATCCTTGTAAGTGTTCTGTTACTGAAACAGAATTTTATATTAGAGGACAAAGGAAATAATTCATAAAGATTTAGGAATGGAATTTCACCTAATTGTTAACTTTTCTGCAACATGCAGGAACAGATTGTGAAGTCTCCAGGCTACTTGACATAATAGTGGTTGTGAACTTTTTTGGCAAATGTCTTTTCCTGTAGGAGCAATGAATTGTTTTTCAGTTGCTTTGTGGTAAAAAGGTGCTCATCCCTTCTTTACTGAGGATAAAGGCACTAATATATTATGCACAGTACTGAAATGTTACTAAAATAGAGTACCTACTCCCAATGGTTTTCTGTTAAATATAAAGAATGTTATATAAGTGGCAGAGCAAATGGCAGAGAGCACAGTCTTAGACTGAGACAAATGTGAAAAAAAATTTAGAGAATTGACTGTTCAGACACGTTTGCCTATATATAATTGTTATTCAGGGCTGAAGAAGATAATCATAAATTATCATTGTATTCTGTATTAACCATGTGGTTATTCCCTTCCCTGCTGTAAACATACATGTTGTTATGCAGCACTATTAATTTTGAATCTATCAAAAGAAAGTCTTTCTTTAAATCAGGTTTTTACAATTGTAGACACAATTATGGATCCCCTTTGCATGTGCGAATTAACACAAATTTTTTGAGGTTTGCTTCCAAATGATTTTGTAAATGCTGTGAAAATTTGAAATTTTAAATATTGAGAAGCTTCTAAAAATCTATTGTGTTCATTTCCTGCATTTATCCTCCCCAACACCATTGGCACTTTGTCTGTGTCAGCACTGTGCTTATTTGTCACTATAAACATAAATACACAAGCATATCTGGGATGAGGGCCTCATTTATTTTATATATCCAGTAATTCAAATGACTGGATTCACTAGTCAATAACTAAATTTCAAGTTACCTTTATAGAATAATCTTGTTTCTCCAGAATTATGTCTGCTATGTCTGTGGTCTGTACAAGCCAATATGAGCCAGACTGACATGCAACATAAGAAAAATCAGAGAGGGCATGTGCATCAGTGACTAGATACCAGCAGCAGTGTTCTGTGGGTCATGAAGTGGCATGCCCAGAGAACGCTGACATCGACTAACCAGCATGCTTCATTCACCTTTCCCTGTCCTTTCTACCGCCTTCCCATATAACTGGAAGTTGGGAAAGAAAAACTATGCATGCCTAACAGGATATTTTGGGGGAGTGAGAAGGTGCGAGATGTGAGAGGACAAAAGGCTGGCTCTCTTGGGATTTTGGTTCCCTGACAGAGCACAGTATTCAGTCTTGAGGACTGTGCTGGGGGAATTGGACAGCTGACCTTTATTCCAGCGCTGCCCCAATAGCTTCTGAAGTTTTATGTCTCAAGACCATTCTAGACGCAGCCTTGAGCTCACCATACTAAATTAATTTTCTCTTGGTGCTCACATCCAGTTCCCCTGCCCATGCTGTTTATACCATGCAAAGGCATAAGACAAGAACTAGTACTAGAAAGAAATTCATAGAGCTTTTAAACACTTGTCACTTGCCACAGGATACAGGAACAGTTTCCTCACTATTTGTAGGGGCAGTATATATCTTCCAGTGTAGCAGGGCAGGAGGTAGTGTGACACTGAATTCTCACCTGCATTTTTATGGAAAAGAAAGCACCATGCTTTTGTAAGACTAATAATAAAAAAGCTACGAAAACCTTCATTCATTCCAAAAATAATCTTTCCTCTTAGTCCTAGGCTTGGGTGGTTCTTTCCAAGTCTGCAGAAAATGCATCTTCCTCTTTTTTTTTTAATGCTGTCTTCTTTAGGGAAGTGTGTATGTCCTTTCTATAAAGATAAGCTGCATTTAAGCAGGCTTCTTTATATTCATCAAGTTGGTGAAGAGAGTTGGCCTCATAAGTTGTGAATGGAATCTGCTGATGATCTAGTGCAAATATAATATTTCTCTAAGAAGGATTGGCATCTACTAGTGATGTAGATTAGTTTTAAAGGAGAATTGTAGAAATTCTTATGCTGAGGCAGTTTAGATATTTACCTAATTATTCTTGCCATAGTTGTCAAAAATAGATGTTCCAGATTTCCACTGAATATCAGTAGTAATGGAGAGATAGAAAGAACTCCATTTTTCATCATGAGAACTGACAGACCATTTGGACAAAATCCAAATTAAAAATCCAAAAGTAGAAGAAACTGATCTTGCATGTGAATCTGATGTGTGTACATGATATTTAACTTTTGCCTAAATCCTTGCACTTTCTTCGCAGCCCTGAGCCACTGTCCTCTCAGTTATCTGGGTCATGAACTGGGTCAAGCCTTATCTGGAGCTCTCCCTTGCTTTCCTATGCATGATCCTTGGAGAAAACCAACCACCTGTTAAAGCACTTTGTGTCTTTTCCTCAGAAGGTTCCACGCAGCTGCTCAACAATCTGTCTTTCTGCTTATTGTTGGAGAGAGCTGTGACTAAATGTTACCATGCTTACTTTCACGTCTCTTCACAGGAAATGTCTCCTTCTTATCACGGTTAACCTCAGGAAATTATCCTCCAGTCCCCACTGCTTCTGCTTTGTGAAAGCAGGAAGCGCTGTGATAAGCATAAATCCCACTGAGCTCTGCATTTCACATAAAGCGTGCTAGGATTTCAAATGGAGAGCAACTACAAGATCAGGTGAAACATAGTCCTAGCAGTACCCTGGGGCAGAAGATGCATGCTGAGAATATAAGCTCACGTGATTTTTAAAATGTCAAGTTTGTCTGTGACATGTCAGTGAGCTGTTAATGCTGCAGCACAGAGCTGGTAACTGACAGTCAAATATAATAATGACATGTGACTGTCTTTAAATACAACTTACAAAAAGGGCATTAATACTTTTTTTTTTAAATTGAAGTTACTGTTTTTCCAAACTCATTCCAAAAAATGTTATATATGTACAGGAGAATTGTTGCTAGTGAGCAGATAACCAGCAACACAGACGATTTTATGTAGATGATAAAACCGACACTTTATTAATTTACAAAGGTGCTTATATACCTTAGCATGCTGGACTGACATAAGGTTATTGATTAACTGACCAGCCACCCCCCAGAGGGATTGGCTGGACCGAGTAACTCTTACCTCATGTATTTTCTTCTTTGGTCTCATAACAAGACCATAGTTTACAATACTTCTGAATTGTTTTCCTGCAGCATCCTTGAGAAAGCCTTGCTTTCACACAGACGCCTGTCAGGAAACTGAAATCTCTCTGCACCCAGGCCTGTAACATCCACAGAAAATGATATGTCATACTCACATATTTTGTTCCCCAAAATGGATAAAATGTATTTATCCTACCAAGTGTCTTGAACCTGAATGCCAGAATGGTACCAATAAAACAATATTAGAATATTGATATTTAATGAATTTTTTAGAACTTGAATATTTGTCTTTCCAAATAGAAAATTTTAATTCTGTATAGACTTGAAAGATTTCTACCTTTACTAATCGGTGTGATATCAAAGATGTGTGTGAGCAGAATGTGTGTTGAGTTTAACCCCAGCATTACAAAATACTTAGAAGACACTGAAATTTCTGGATAGTTTGACAAACCATATCGAATTAGAATTTGAAAATGGGACTTGGTTCAGAATTTCCTGAGAATTTGAACAGTCTTTGTGTCCACACAACTTTTGTGGCACTCAGAGAACTGCTTACATTTTCTGCCTCACTTCTGAATATTAAGAGGCCACAAAAGCATAATATTTCATCCCATGAAGCTCTGCAATATAAAAGTGTCAGTAATTCCTAAGAAGCATTACAGAATGTAAAAGGGTTCTAGTTCACAGTTTTGAGATATTACAAGTTTGGATGGAGGACTTTATTGCATGAATGAACGTATTGCTTAAAAGTCCCTGTTTCTTGTAGCTTTTCCTCTATCTGTTGACTCTTCACTTCTTGACATAAAATGATAACATTCATAACTATTTCACTGGTAAGTGAGAATCCTGATTTAGTTGGGTTTCAACAGTTTTCCCAGTTTGTTCTGGTCAGAAATGTAAGGTCCCAGCTCATATATTTGAATGAAAGATAAAATGGTTTTATTGTCTGAGTTAGCCGGACCTGACAGAGCAAGACATTGCTTTGAGAGCAGAGCTGTAGCTCCTGCAGCAGGCATTTCATGACACCAGTGTGAACAGTTCTAATGAATAGGTAAAGAGACTTTTTTCCTCACATCTAGCACCTTCTCACTCCCCCAGAATATCCTGTTAGGCATGCATAGTTTTTCTTTCCCAACTTCCAGTTATATGGGAAGGCGGTAGAAAGGACAGGGAAAGGTGAATGAAGCATGCTGGTTAGTCGATGTCAGCGTTCTCTGGGCATGCCACTTCATGACCCAGGTATAGCATTTTACATCACCTTTCCACACCCTTCCTTCCTGCCTCCCTTCAGGACATTACTGAGGTTGCTGCCTTGTTAGAAATGCTGACCTAACTAACTTTCACAGCTGCATGTGACCTACATGCTAATTCACACCTCAGTTTAAATCCAGTTGGCAGAGCTCCCAGGGGCTTCATAGGTGCAAGATCCTGCTTTAAGACCTGTTTACATGACTATCTAATGGGTTTCTGTTTTTTTCAGGGGTTTTCTGCTAGCAGTGTGGTAAGGGAAGCAGAATTATAGCACTTCTAGTCATTAAAATAGAAGGTGTGAAAGGGACAACATACCTGAGGGCTTTAGGAGATCATCACAGGACAGGGTCATGGGGAAGCTGTGGGGTTCAAGTGGGAAAGAGTCAAGTGAAAAATAGGAAGGCTATCCTGGTTATACATCAGAATAAGCTTATGCTTCTTTACCACAAACCAAGTCAAAATCCTTGAGAAGTGTAAGTGGAGTCATGATGAAATAGAAAGTTATTAGTTACCCGTGAAAATCATAAATAGTTGTGAAGGAGTTGTGGATAAATAAAATCAAGAGGTTTGTGTTCTACTAAGCAAAAAGTTCTTACCACATTTAACAAGTTCTTTTTTTCAGATTTTTAATAAAAATTCTTACAGTTTTTTAATTGGTCTTAAGGCTTTTCTTTTGACTGCCTTGTAAGCACCTATTTCACTGCTTATTTGAAAACAGATCCGAGTTTCTTTGCTTATTTACTCCATGCATTTTTGCCTTCCCACAGTGGATGATACAGTGGTTGCTATTCCCTATGGAAGCAGGCAAGTTCGCCTCGTGCTGAAAGGACCCGATCACTTATGTAAGTAGAAGTTAGTGTACTCTTGTTTAGGAGAGCCTTGGTAACCTGCAGTGCTCTGTTTACACTGTGGTGTCTGGTTTCCCTCTCTCAGATCACTGATTTCAACACTCAGATGAGTCCTCCCTGAGAAGTTCTCCTCAGACCCAGTTACCTCAGTGGTACACACTCTTTTCAGAGCCGACCTTGGCCAACACTTCAGAATTCTTTGTCCCTCCATAATTTTTCAGTCGTTTCTGTTTGCTTATCCTTTGGCTGGCTCACTTGGAGTCAAGTGCTTTTGTTTAAAATTAATAAAATATACACCACAGAGTGAAGAAATATTGACGACTGTGGTGTAAGCTTCCCTACAGCTGAGCTTAGCCATCAAGTTGCTGATGCCTTTAACACGTTTCTGTTGTGATAATCTCTCTCAGTCCCCTAGATGCACACAGGCACTCACACCATACGTGTGTGCATGCACAGTCTAAAGATCTGAAACTGCACGTACAAATGAAGCCGTGCTTCTTAGCAGTGATATTGCTCCAAGGAGTTAAGTCCACTGAGTGCTGCTAGCCCATCACTTGCTGGCTATAACTTTCCTGGTTCATCTGTGTATCCCAGCAGCTGTATATCCCTCTTCTCTAGGAGGAGTTTCAGGATTTGAGAATACTTTGCAAGACTTGAAGGCAAATCCATTTATTTCATGAATAGAAGCTCCTGGCATCCTTCTCTCTCATTTTCCAGTGCAGTAGCTGCTCTCTTTCTGATCAGCAGCAAATGAATATTAGAGTGTTAGTAAATGCGATTTACTGTCAGAAAAAAATCCAGACTGTCCTACACGACCTCTCAGTAGCACAAGTTATTGTAAGATAAGTAGGGCTAACCTTCTCTTTCTTCAAAAGTCATTGGGACTTTCCTGCAGTGTGGACCAGTTAAGTCTTCTATGCTTGTCAGTTTAGTGTCAGCATGAGTGTCAGCAAGAATGTGAAACACTAAATAATTTCACTCTCTTCACATTTTCTCTAACCCAAAGAATTTATATGGGGTAGCAAAATAAGGGGTGTTTTATCAGTCCTGTGCTATAACTGTCTGCTTATGTTGATAAAGCAATGGGTTCTTCAGATTTAAAGCTGTGGATAAAGACAAGCAAATTATAGGTTATAAACAAAGAAAAAATATATTATGAGGTTTTTTTAAAGTTCAAATGCTGTCTGTACCTCAGTTTTAAGTGGACCTTTGGGTTTTTCTGAGCTGCTCCAGTGTGGCTGTTATTACTTTCCCAATACATGATTTGCACTCTCCCTTTCTCTTCTGTCTTCTTTTCCAATATAGATGTTCTCTTCCAAGGTAGAAAAATTCCGTACTTTTATTATTGTTTCAGTGAAATTGAGCTATAAGACAGCTTAGAGAGAAATGAGATTTTAGCTGGAGAGATTGATCTAAAGCTGCCTTCACTCAGGCCATATCACATTTCACGACAAAAAGATTTGAATCAGCAAGGTCTGCCTGAGTTACTGGTTGAGATTTAGATTAACTGCACTGTGTAAACATGAATAAGTCCAAATATATCTCTTTCTTGTTTCAGATGTCTCTATGAATCTTTCTGTTCACTCATCAAAGGATTTTAGATATGTATGAGCTACAATCAGTTGCAGGGGGAGGGAGTATTTTGCCCTGTGAACTTTGGTTGTGGGAGAAGTCAACAGGAGGCTGATTATATATACACAAGTCTTTAAACCATCTTTATTCCTCATGCATACAGCCTTGTCCAGAAATAAATACATGGCCAAGTGCATAACAAAGAAAGACACTAGTGTCTCTGAAAACCAGGGAATTCATTAATACAGTGCAAATTCTTTTGTATTGCCCCAGCAACTTCCTTCATGACTTAATTCCCTTAACCCATCATGAAAAGCAGTCTAATTACTGCAATTATTTTTTCCCTCCCTAATTAGCAACTCAGTATACGCAAATGAAAACATTTTTTCCATTTACTGTCTTTGAAAATATATCTCCATCACAGATGAATAGTATGCCTTAGCTGTCTCGCTATGTTGGAGAAGGTTTTGTACATAATTTCATAAATATATGTGAAAGGTTTGCAGTTCAGCAATCCTTTATGATGAAATGCACTGTCACTTTTGAATAACTACCAGAAACTGTTCACTGCTGAACGAGCTGTAAAGCAGAATCTGGAGTCAATGGGGAGGCTAGCTAGGTGATGAAACAGATCTACTTTCTGACTGTTGGTTTTGACTTAATGAATTACTAATATTTTTATTATGACAATCAGACGTAGCTGCTACAAAACAGTGTCTGAATTAATGCCCACTTTTGGGGAGCTGTGAATACAGAGAGAGCCAGAAGGATAGCTCAGGAGGGTTCAGCACTCACCTTCCCCTTCTACTCCACTGGGATGGATCAGACTCCTCCTGAAGAGGAGGTGGAATTGCTGTCACACTGATATTTCTTTCCTGGACATCCTGTTTTCAGTTAATTATCTGGCACAACAACATGTGGTTAGTGACCCACCTTTGAACTGAAAGAGGGAACAGCAACATAACAGTGCTCATGGGCCAAGGCCTGAGTCACGTTCTGCAAAGGAGCGTGACTTACTGAGAGTGAGTTAAATGACAGCAAATATGCCTAACTGGGAATGGATTAGTATGTCTGGAAGAGAGTGAAAACATGACCTATGGGTGAGGAGGAGAACGTGAGCTAAAAGGTTTGAACAAAGACATAAAGCAGATGGAAGAGAAAAAGGGGGAGTGTGAAAATGTAAATTAACTATGGGGAAAAAAGTTGCAATATTACGGATTTGGGCTGGTTTTCTTTTTCTTCTCTCACTTACTTCAAATTGCAATGCTCTAGTTTCCTGTTAATTTTTTTCTGTTTGTCAGATTTGGAAGCCAAGACTCTCCAAGGTGTGAAGAGTGAAAACAGCCTCAGCACCACAGGCTCCTTCCTTGTAGAAAATTCTAGCATTGACTTCCAGAAGTTTCCTGACAAGGAGATCTTAAGAATATCTGGGCCTCTCACTGCGGACTTCACTATCAAGGTGAGGGTCATTGGTCACTGACATCTTAGAGCAACATGAAGTAAGTCAAGATGTACTAGGAAGATGAAAGAGATTTTTCTAGATCTTAATTTTCCAGTAGATGTTTATCACAAAGCCTAGTCCAGGCTATCTCTCGAACTCTACATGAAATTCTTTATAGTTATGTATTTGATGAAAGCCTCACTGGACATTCCTCAGGAGAGAGAGATTGCGTTTATGTTAAGAAAGGCATGCCCAATGTGTACCCTAAAAATAAAAGAACTCATTTCAAGAAAAGACAGATTACTTGCTATATGCACTACTGAGGTGCATAGAAATCAATGATACTCAGTTTGCTTTGTCTGTGATAAGCAAATAGAAAGAAAGACTATATCTTTGGTTTGTTGGTTTATACTAGTGTCATTGCACGGAAGACTGTAAGAGAGTGAAGTCCCCAAGCTCTAAAATAAATAGGATGACTTTCCTTGAGAAGTCATGGCATCATTTTGAAGTTCTGCTTTTTGTTGCACTGGCAATAAGAGTAAAATTGTTTCCTCCCATTAGAGGATTTCTGTTCTTCCAGGTAATATAAAACACATTGCTGGAAGCAATGCACACATTCTGTGGGAAAACAAACATCTGAAAATGAACATTTGGGAGTTACAATAAAATAAATCCTTTTCCAGTAGGTCCAAGGAACTTGAAGGATTTCAGCTGTAAAACTGCAAAACCTGTATCATGTCCAGGACTACATAAATTTTTCACCATGGGCCCCAGAGGTAGATGACATTTGCTTTAACCTGGAGCTGATGGCAGCTAGAGATTTGAACAAGGAACTGGAAAATATCCTAAGTGATTGTGCTGGGCTGGAATGGGTTAGAGCTGGACTGGAATGGCTAGTAGAAGAGCCCTCTAGACTCTCCTCTGCCTATCATGGTATGTTAGCAGCCAAAAAAGCAAATTGAAATTTTCAGAACTGGTTCACAAGGAGAAGTCTGAACTAAGGAATATGTTCCTTTCTCTTTGAATGTCAGAATGAAAATGCCTTACTAAAATAGGTACTGTTCAATTCAAAATATCTGGAACACATTTACCCATTTTACAGATGATAAAGAGATAGTGAACATCAGTGCAATGTAAACAGTATTTCTCACTTTGTGTTATTTCTGCTGTCTGTGAATATCTTGCTGCCTAGTTAAAACATATTTGTGGGAAACAGTTGGTCATGTAGACCAGTGGCCCTGAAATGGTAGTGGAGGGTTGTAGTCTTTTCCTCATATTTCCACAGTTAACTTTTATGGCAGGGAAAATACCTTTATCTCTTAGTGTTTGCATTTTCTTCTCTATGAAAACAAGAAGTGCTGGTTAAATCAAAGGAGTACCCAGTTTAAATGATGACAGTGTGACCAATATGAGTGTGCAATCTCACTAGGCATGGGCAGAACAGAGACTGCTGAATTGAGATAAAACTATTTTGAGTTCTGCTATGTGTTTGCATAGTTGGTTGACATCACGCATTAGATACTAATTTATTAGCGTGTCTGTTGTCTTTACTGAAGATAGAAAAATGCACCAAAAACCCACTAGCCAGCCGTTCATGTTTGTACAATTTCTTCTAAGGTTGGCATTAAATTTTGCATTGGGTTAGGCACTAAAAAAATTCTCTGCACTTGAATCGCAATTAGTTTTTTAATCAACAGCTATAGAAGATACTTTAGGTATTACTTCATGCAAGACAGATATTATTCTATACTATTAAACTTTTTTCTAATAGTTTTCTTTAACTTCTGAGTATTTATTTTGTTAGATTTTGTCAGATATAAGCATGTACATACAAACGAGGCTAACACAGGAGTACCAAAATGCATGCATGCCTCTGAGTTATGTCAGACTTGGCAACTGCTTTTCATACTTACTATATCCATGATTATATTGCCTTCAGATTTTTTGCCTTCAGAGTTTTCTTTACAAAAATCAGATGAAATATTTTTCTGTGGTATTAGCAAGCTTTCCTTACAAAGTGGAATCTCTTTGAGTGTCAAGATTTACTTTCCTGGGCCAAGGCAGATTTTAATGCAAACAGATCTAAATGAATTTGTAGATGTAGCAGAACTCTAATTTTAGGATCACTGTCTCCAGAATTACTCTTGTAATCCTTTTCACTGGACCCTGAATGCTCTTACTCAGACAGGTCAAGTTAGAAACCTGGTATAATTCAGAAGTAGAAACTCAGTGTGGTAGCTGACATTTAAGTTTCTTTATTGGCTACACGGAGTGCTTTAGAATTGCAGGAAGAAACCTCATGCTGTTTCTGGAAGAGCTGAATTGTATAATTACTGAATTTCTTTACTTTGCTACTGTCAGTGGCACATTCCTGATGTGTTAAACTCTTTGCAATCTTTTCAAAAGATATGTAAATAGTTAAAATAATTTAGTAAAACAGCTGTATTTTAAAAAAAAGTGTTATCACAAAATTGGAAAAGAACCAGAATTTTTCATGTTCTTGTATTTTATATTGATAGTTTGAGAATTATAAATCTCCAGTGTAAACTTTAATTTTTGAAAGGCAGGAGACCTGGAAAAGATGCCAGTAAAATTAAGTACCATTAGAACTGTTTTTTCATAAAATCTGAGGATTTCTCTATTTTGATGTTTTTAATACAAAATTCTGATTCACATGAGTAGAAATGCCCCTTTTATATAAGAAAAATGTGACGTGTTTAATATAATTCTGAAGAAATTAAGATCCATTTTCATCTGGAGATCTGTGTGTTTCTGTGGTCTAGAGATCAGAGTAGTAGTATCACTACTCTGGGGGGCATGTCCTTTATTAGCAGAGCTGACCCTGATCTGCTGTGTTGCCAGTGTCATGTTTGTTCACCTCTCTGTGCTAAAACATCCCCTCTGTTGATCCCATACATTTCAGACCCTAAATAGAGAACCTTGAAGTAGTCAGTTCATGTCATGCGTCTGCACTCCCCTGAGCAGGATGAAGCAGTACTGTCAGACGGGGTCTACAGATGACAATGTAATGAATCATCACTGGTCGGCTACTTAAAGCAATCAGCACTGTAAATATGAATTCCATTGGTTTTAGGCTTACTGAAACCACCGGTAGGGACTGCCATTGAAGCATGGGGCTGGCACTGTTAGGGTCTGCTTCACAGGCTGATTTTTGCATAGCTAGCTAGGGCCTTAACCCTGTGGCTCAGGTGTGAGCCAGCAAAGCCCAGTGGGCTTGAAACAAGGTCTAGTAAAAGGTGTTGGCTAGGCTTGGGGTTGGTTTGGAGGAGAAACCATTGTAGGCCTAGATCTAGGCTAGGCTGTGTTGGTTTTAAATCCCTGTTATCAAGATGAGGGTTCATTCATAGTGCCTGCACAGACCAAGTCCTTTGCATGAGGGATCCACAGCTGGATCGCACAAATGTGTGTCTGGAGGCTTTTAGAGGTATTGGATCACATTTGTGTTGATACTTCTTTTTGTAGTGCTAGGGCTGACAAGCCTCAGCTAAGGACTGCTACAAGAATAGATTATCTAATGCTTTTCATGTGCTGGTGGCTGGCGGGTACTGCTTGCTGATTTAGAAATGGTGTGGGCTGCATTGACTTGGGCCGAGTTACTGCTGAAATTAGGGAGTTGGCCACCAATTGTTCAAAAAGTCAAAAGATACATCTCAAAATTGAATGCTGAATTACACAGAACTCTAGAGCTAGCCAGGCAACTATTAGCTCAGCTACAATCTAGCACTGGCAGAAAGTGCTGGTAAGAGAAATGCATTTGATTACAGTCCAGGTTAGCAAAAGAAAATAAGGCTGGGGCTTAGTCTAGACTTCCTGGGACTTGCAAGGGCATGCAGGAGATAATGCATGTACAGGCAGCCAGCTGGCAGACAGGTTGATGGGCCTTGTCAGGCCAGGGCCAGGGTTGGATTAAATGTTATTTTGAACAAGGAGCACACAGGGATTTACTTTGTGGCATGAAATAAATTATTTCAATATTCGCTTTAAGGCAGAGGCCAAATGATGCAAATTTGCTCTAGCAGCAAGATGCTACTGTTCATAGTTCACATATTCTTGGATATTTGAGATATTACCGTATGAGGACTGGCGTCAAAGACAGAAGACAGGAAGGGCCTTCTGTGTAATTTAATTCTGATAATGGCGAAGGTTTTGATGATGGCACATGTTTGGGAGAAGGCTTCAGGTCAGGTGGGAAGTGGTGAAGAATCTTGGAAACACGGACAGCTTGCAGTTAGTATGGTGCTTCTGGAAACAGATGAGATAGAATTAAGGCTGAGTGCACAGAAATAGTAATAGTTATACTTGTGACTGATTCAGTTTTTGTGTTATCAAGGTCAACTAACTGAAACACTTAGCTTCATCTGGAAGAGACTGATGGAATGTTGTCAATTCCTTGTAAAGCAAAAGTACCTCTTGAAATATGTGTCTTCCTGAGGTCATGTTTGCAGAGTGCAGATTGGATTTAGCTGGAACCATGTGTGTTACACGGTCTGTATTAATGGCTTTTATCAACCTCTTTGCATTCAATACTTCTTTTTCTAGTAATAGCCATAAAAATCTCCCATTCTGATTTCCTGATATCCAAAAAATACACAGTTTTTGTAACAATTTCTAGGTCACACTCACCAGTAATAACCAGCGTGAAAAGAGATGCAATCACTATTTATCTTGACTAGATCTTGTGACAAATTTAGGAATATTCTTTTTTCTCCTATTTTGGCAAACGTGGTAGAATTTATGGGAAACAATGAAACAGACTTTTTGAAAACAATGTACCGCTTTTGTTTCATATCTACATTTTTTTTCCCTTCAATATAAATTAATTCAATTAATAGTACGTAGAACATGATCATTCTCCTAATCACTGTATTTCATGTGATCTTTAGATAACATTTAGGTCATGGCATGATTTTTATAATGAATGATAAAAAAAGGAATTCTTCTCATTTTTCAACCCTTGGCACAATAGTTTCACCAATTCCTTCTGGTTTTCCACTCTGAGAAATGGTGTTTACCTTCTTTCTCCATTACTTCCCTATTTGACACCTCTGTCATCACCATTTGCCACTTTCCTAGTGTGCTGATAGGATCATAGAATGGTTTGTGTTGTAAGAAACCTCAAGGATTCCCTAGTTACCTTTCCCTTGCCATGGGCAGTGACACCTTCGTCTAGATTAGCTTGCTCAAGGCAACATCCAGCCTTGATCTCCCAAGGGTAGAGCATCCACAACTTATCTGGGCAACATTTTACAGTGTCTCACCAACCTCACACAAAAGAATTTCTTCCTGATACCTGAACTAAATCTATCCTCTTCCAGTTTAAAGCCATTACCCTTCATCCTACCTCTACACGCCCTTGTCAAAAGCTGCTCTCCAGCTCTCTTGTAGCTTTCTTTAGGTACTGGATGGCTGCTGTAAGATCTGCTCAGAGCAAGTTCTCCAAGCTGAACTACCCCAACTGTCTCAGCCTTTCCTCTTTGGAGAGGTGCTCCAGCCCTCTGGGCATCTTCATGTCCCTCCTCTGGACTCGCTCCAGCAGGTCTGTGTCCTTCTTAAGTCTTACCCTATTTAATCTTTTTATCAAAAATTATCCATAAAAGGTTTATCCTTATTTCCATTCTCTGTCCTTTTTCTTGTTTTACTGTGATTATACAGTCACAATTTTTTAAAATACACAAGTGTGTAATATGTGTCCAGTATTTAAATATATAAATGTGTATTTTTGAAGTATCAATTTCTATGAATAGATGTGTAGTTTAATAAAATTCAATAAAATTATTTAATATTTATTTCATATAAACAGATAATTATACATTAATATATAAGTTGATGGAGAGTGAACTTACACTCTACAGTTGCGTCAAAAGAGGTTGTAGTGGGGTGAGGGCCAGTCTCTCCTCCCAGGTAGCAAGGAAATGGCCTTAAGTTGAGCCAAGGGAGATTTAAATTGAACATTAGAAAAGGTCCATCACTGAAAGGCTGATTAAGCATTGGAACAGAATGCCCAGGGAAGTGGTGGAATCACTGGCCCTGGAAGTGTTAAAAAGATGAGTAGATGTGGTTGTTAGAGACACGGTTTAGTGATAGACTTGGCAGTGTTTGGCTAGTGGTTGGACTGGATGATCTTAGAGGACACAAACAGATTGGTCTTGGCTGTGTACTTTTCTCTTCTTTTTCCTTCCTTTTTGTAAAATTCCATTAATGTTCTTAACTGATACTGTACACTGAGCTGATATTTTCAGAGGAATACCTAAAGCAACCCTACTACCACTCTGAATAGTAACAGCTAATGTGGACAACACTTTTGTGTATAATTAGCATATATAATTAATTGTGGTTTTCCTTAGGCTTTTTTTTTTTTATAACTGAACTTGAATTTAGTCTGTCAAAACATTGAGAGCTTTCACAGATGAACTATTTTTCTGTAGCAAACTTAGTAAGATCATGGTTGACCCTCTGCTCAGCTGGGCATCTGGCTAACAACTCATGCCACAGCACACATCCCTGAGGGATTCCACAGTCCTTCATTCATTTTAAGAGTGAAGCATTCTTTGTTACCCAGTCATCAGTTTGTGGGAGGATGTTCTAGGAGGATGTGACTAGGACCTTTGGTGAGGCACCTAGAAGAATAAAACTACCTATTTTTTTGGCAAAGCAAACCACAATGCTGAGAAAGCATTACCTTTCTCAGGGTACTCTTTGAGTTCTCTTCTCTTTTTACATTCTATCTGCTCACCCAATAACTGAGGTAGAGATTATTGTACTCAAGTTTCATTCATCACTGATTAAATGCCTTCTGAAAAATTTTACCATTTTCTATCTATATTCATGTGGTTTAAACTGTAGATTTTGCATGTAAGTAGGCTGAATACGATCATATGTGTTTTGCATTCCTGTGCTAAACGAGTATATAATTTGAAATTACTAGGTGGTTGCTGTTTGGATTTGAAGATGTGTTACCATTAATTTTACATACTTGTACTGCTGATCTGAAATGTACTGACAGGTTTTGAGGAAATAGAGACAGTTGCTTAGACATGTCATTTTCTATTCCTCTGACAAACTGTTATTTGTAATTTTTTCTTGTCTTATTCTGTGACTTTGGTTTACATTCCCTAAGTGTATCTCTCAAAAATCAGTTTTAAGTACTATGAAGGCCTGATGACAACCTTGTTCAGTTTTCGCCATTTTAACAATTTGTGTTTATGTGTGGCAGAAATTGCCTTTTTAATTTTTTAATTTTACTTTTATGCAGTATCTATCACAATAGCATCCTCTTTTTAAAATTGATTACTTAGGTATTGTCATTATTAAATTAAGGTTAATAAATATTCTGCAATGAGGATTAAGGTGGTTTGCTCAAAGGCAAATTCTCTTACCCTGGGAGCATGTTAATGGTGGTGAAGTGGTCTTTCCAGAGATGTTCCAGAGCTGTTCCAGGATGTTATGGATGTTATCTTTCCAGAGATGCAGAAGATCTGGTTTTGGTGTATTTGGGTTGCCTTTAGTTCTGGGGCATTTTTGTGGTCTTCTCATCTGAGAAACGTTCACATTTGTTGCACTTAGTAGTTAATTCTGTACAGATGATTAGTTGTTCTAGCTGACACAGCAGGCTCCACTACTGCCAGCTATCCCAGCCAATCCATGGAAGTAATTTCCTCTTCTGTTCTTCCTTTGGGGAGAATAATGGAATTTGGTAGAAGGCTTGAACCTTCTGACTTTCTATTTCAGCTTTTTGAGAGAATTAATCTAAAAGACTTTTAACATCCTCATCACTTAAAGGAATACTGTTTAATCCAAGATTGGGGCAGGGCGAGCAAGTTCATTTCAGAGATGCTTTGTAAAGTATGTAAGTCGGTGATAATGTAATTTCACAGTGATTTCTGTGGCTGATTTAGAGGCTGAATTGAGAAGTAACAGATGGAGCTGACTTCCATAAGAGGGACAACCCCAAAACCAAACTGATCCAACACAGGACTGTCACAATCAGGGGACATGAATGCAGAACTGGACAGTAGACATGTTTCCTGGACCTCAAGGGCAGAACTTTTTTCAGCATTCCAAGGGAATTAAAAAAACTCAGAGGAGTTATAGTGTAGTCCTGTCTTAGAATATGCTTGAAAGCCTTCAGCATCTCTCATTATTTATGTTTTATGTACTTTTTATGTTATTCTAAACAAGCTTGTAAAGTTATTTTCCCATGACAATGTCTGGCTCCTATTTCCTTCGTGACCAAATTATTAACAGCAACAAATCTCTTGTATATCCTCCTTCTTTTTCAGTACAAGGTATCACTACAGACAAACAGCAGTATTGAAGCACTCTAAGTAGAACATTTTTTTTTACTGACACAAGAAACACAAAATTACATATGCTTGATTTAATTTCTCATTAATGAGTTTCATTAGTATCAACCTGATGATTTGGGATTTGAAACTTGTAGAAAGCTTTTGTAATAATAATAATAGGGAAAAATTCATTAGAGCTTTCCTAATTAGCATGGTGGCATGGAGCTGGATCATAGTATACCAGATCAAATTGTCTAAGACAAAAGCTGCTGAAGCAAGTCCAGAGAAGGGCAACAAGGCTGGTGAAGGGTCTGGAAAGTCCTATGAGGAGTGACTGGGAGAGCTGGGATTGTTTAGCCTGCAGAAAAGGAGGCTCAGGAGAGACCTTATCACTCCCTACAAGTGCCTGAAATGAGGGTGTAGTGAGGTGAGGGTCGGTCTCTTCTCCCAGACAACCAGTGACGGGATGAGAGGGCACGGTCTTAAAATGCACCAGGGAGATTCATGTTGAACATCAGGAAGAACACTGAAAGGGTGGTCAGGCTTTGGAATGGGCTGTCCAGGGTTGCAGCGGCCTCACCATCCCTGGAAGTATTCCTGAAAAAATAGGACATAACACTCAATTCTATGGTCTAGTTGACATGGTGGTGTTTGATCAAAGGTTGGACTCCATTATCTTGGAGGTCTTTCCAACCTTAATGATTCTGAGGCATGAAATAATAATTCCCTTTCTCTGTCCCCCATTTGGGACACACATACACAAACATACAAAAGAAAGAAATGGTGTTTTTCCTCCTCGTCCCACACACACAATTGCATAAAATGAGAACATTTTATTGAATACACTTTCCATTGCTTAACTGTACAAGTAACATTGATAATTACTTGGTTATGACTGCTGGCTATAAACTGCTGATTAAATTTTAAAACTGTCAAAGTAAACATACTGTAGTTTTGTAGGTCAGGCCATGTGTTCTTCACTGAACAGAAACAAATGGTTCAGGCATATACTGCCAAAATCAAGCAAGAAAGGGTAGGGCTTTTGGAAAATTTACTTGTTTATTTGTTTTTATATGAACTAATCAAATTTTAGAACTGAGGAAAACCCAACAAAATAGAAAGGTAAAGTCAGATGTTGCAGTCTCTTGTTCATAGAACAGATCATAGTAACTCAAAAAGATCACCTATTTTATCCAAGTGTTTATTAGCTTGTTTTCATTCAACTTTCTCTGATATCCCCAAGGCCAAAGCTGCATTTTAGCAACTCCATAGCAACTCCCTGAGCAACGGCTTGTGCCTCTGTTGCATCATGCCAGACAAAATCAGTTTGAAAAGCAATGTAGGAGACAAGATTTTTTTACCAAGGTCTTTCTACAAGGAAAAAAGATACCTCAGTTGATAGGGACTGTAGGCTAGACAGTGGATATTCCGAGGACTCTAGTTTTAACCAGCTCCTCAAATGACCAGTGTTATCCTCTTGGATGTCACAAGGTGGTAAGGGCTGCTCTGATGTTAGGAATGCTCCAAATTCCCCTGGAATCTAAAGGAAGTCAAGGATGATCTTTGGGGAGTTGCAATGCACAAATGCAGAGATGAGTATTCTGCAAGATCTGAGTACTTCTCCTTTCTGTTATTAATACATTTAGATAGGATTTTATTTACAAATATAGTTATCATTTACCATTTTTTCTGGTTCAGTTACCTAAGTGTGCAAGACTCACTGTTAGTTAGAGAACTAACTAAAGATTCTCAGGTGATGACAATCTCTTTTTGGAGTTTTGGCATTTCTCATAGTTACCAGGGTTTGCAAATACTGTAAGGGTAAAAAATTTCATCATACTACAGATCTGAGTATTTCAATATGTGGGAGCTGGCCCTGTGCAGTCAAACCAGGACATTTCTTACAGCTTTTAACTATCACGTCTCACTCTGAGTTTTTCAGGGCTCAAACAGACAGTGATATTTTCTCCTGGATAAAGATCTTTAGCTTTAACAAACTGTCAAAGAAAACTAAAAATAAATTTTTGCTCTGTGGAATCACCATATATTGTTCCTCTTCTGCTTACAGTACTCCTTAAAAAAATAACTAACATTGTGTCTGATTCTTTCATTTGCTTGTTTTGCATCATTTTAGCTTATGGCTGTGGCTCATTGTAATTCTTTCCCACCTGTGTAGTTATCATGGCTGTATGAGTGACTTCCACGTTAGGCTGGAAAAGATACACATCTGTCTTTTCTCTGTGTCAAAACAGGCAGATAACTGCAGACATGCAGGAATAGTCTGCATAGAGGAACTCTTCTTTCTTCCTGATCTTTTTAATGTCAACTCTTTTTTCCTCTCCTTCCTTTTATAGTAGGCTCTGTGCGAGCTGTTAGTCTGTTCTTTGTAATTGACTGCAGACCATACTGCTGAGTAGATCTTCTGAGTTTAGAAATCACTGATGATCCTTAAAAAACAAAGAGTAAGTCCAGAATCCTCCCCAGAGAATGCCTTTTCTGCACATTGAGATCAGAGACCTCTCCAGATGGCTTTCAGCACAAGAGAACATTTTTCCCAGGAGTGCTTGAGGCTTTCGTGAGCCTGGAAAGACCCTTCTGAATTGTGTAATTAATGCACCATCCCCACACAAGGAATTAAGTATCCTGTTTCTAACACACAGACTCAATCAATATTGATCTGTGCAAAAGGCCTCCCATTTGCTGAAGTGGTGGTGTTGCTTTTGGGAATTGACGTCACTGTTTAATTAGAAAAGGGCATTCTTAGTCTCTGTGGATAGGACCTCTTACACCCATCAATATTCTTGCCCTCCTGCTCTTCAAGTTATACTTTGATTTGTAATCATGTTTCTGTCCATCTACAGGGGAAAACAAAACAAACAACACAAATTGCACAGTTCATCTCAGTTTGTCATATTTTTGCTTCTGTTTCACAGACCATTCTTTGACGGTGTCTCTTGGTGTTTGGAAAGAGAGAAGAGAAAAGGAAAGGCAGATCAAAAAATGGTGTTTCCAAAACTAGGAAACTCATTCAAAACATGAGAGAGAGAAAAAAAAAGAAGGCAGTGGTTAAATACTTTAAGCTGTCTGAAAGAAAGAGGGGAGGATTGCTCCTGAAAATAGCAGTAGGAGAAGGGTTTATCTTTTCTAGTTGTGATTTGGCAGTTTTCTCTACTGTGATAGCATCACGCCACTGATGCAGAGATGCTCAAGCAACACTGAGAGACTGTGTCCTAGGAAAATAATCATCCAGGAGAGGTTTTTAGTAGCAGCAGTTTTGTTTTTCCCTTGCCAGGTGTTCATGCAAAGGCTCAGAGGTAAGGACAAGGATAGGGTATCTACAGAGATTTTGAAGTCCTTATAACTGGAATAATCAACACAGATATCAAATTGGATGGATTTTTTACTGGGCCAGGTGCAAGTGGTGCTGCCCTACCAGTGTGAAGGTCTCTTTCTTATTGCACTCCTTGCACTACAAACTCTTGATTTAGTGAGTAAGTCATTCAGCACACATAGTACTGGCAGCATACTAGCTTTAAAACTCAGGTGGCTTGAAATTTGGCAGTACTTGTAGGCTCTAAACACACTTTTCCAGACATGCACTTAGCCCCAGCCAGGAGTCCATGCTTTTGATGAAAGCATTTTTACAAGCAAAATAAAGTAAGCAGAAAGACAAACTTATAATAATGACAGTTCCATAAACAAGAATGAAATAAAGGTCTCACCTCAGGAAAAAAAAAAATCAGTTAAGGTTCTTTACTATTTAGTATTTCTCACAGCACAACCTCCCATGTTTTACTCTGTACGAACAGATGTATTATACCTTAGAATATTTTTTGGGAAACGTTAAAGATCTAAAATCTATGTCCATGTGTCAGGGACAGTAGATAGTGGTAGGTGATTTTCTGATGCATTAAATATCAGTCCATATTCTCTGTCCCTGGAAGCTTATTCAGTAGCACTAACAATGCATTTGCCATGCATTCATTATTTCAGACCGTGGTCTCAAAATGGTCACTGATTATGCCCAGAAATATATTTGACTGTGTTTTTCAACCAAGGTTTTGTCACCAATCTATGCTTTGTTTTGTGTATTTCATTCTCCTATTGCAAAGTATATCTGGTATTTCCTGAAGCTGCAAGATGTCTCCAATCTGCAAGATGCACGTGGTGAAATACTTCTTCCAAGCATTTAAGTTAGGTTCACTCCTTGATGTTACCTCTTTTTCAGATCCGTTATGTTGGTGCTGCTGACAGTTCAGTCCAGTTCATCTTCTACCAGCCTATCATTCACCGCTGGAGGGAAACTGATTTTTTCCCTTGTTCAGCATCCTGTGGTGGAGGTAATGGATTACCATGGTATTTCAGAAACTGTCATCTGCATACATGACTGTCCCAACTGCTGCCCTGAGTTTTGGACCTTTAAAATGGCCAAAATCTGAAAATTAAATAGTTACAACTAAATGAAAGGAGGGCTTTAGCAACATGGTAGTAGCCTGTAGTTTTTTACCATTGTGCCAGATTCTGTAGATAAATTACATCTTGATACCTACATGTCTGCATTTAATGCTGCAGCTGTCAGACGCAAGGGCTGATGGGATTTGGGCCTGTTTTGGAGAAAAAGATGTCTCCATTCATCCTTGTCTCTACCAGCAGGTTTACCCTGTATACTGAAACAGAGGGCATGAGTCTTGGTGACCAAGACACCTCAGCATTTGTTTTTCCTTTGTTTTTTCTAGGCTTCTGAGTTTTTGTTTGACTGTTACCTTTTTTTGACTGGTTTTCTTCTTTTTTCCTGCTACATGTGATTTACGCTGCTGTTTTCTATCTGGTCTGTAAAACAACGGCTGTTATGTCCAAAAGCACTGAAGCAAACTGAAATTAGTTTGCTTTTTACTGAACCAGAACTCAGATGTATTTCACAGAGAGATAGGAAGAACACTACATCTCATATCATTTATTGCTCTGTGTATTGCAGGTTATCAACTGACATCTGCTGAGTGCTTTGATCTGAGAAGCAACCGGGTGGTAGCAGATCAATACTGTCACTATTATCCTGAAAATATCAAGCCAAAGCCAAAACTTCAAGAGTGTAATCTGGATCCTTGCCCTGCAAGGTCAGTCAGCTTTAATTTTAAAGGAGGCTGAACTCTCAAGGAGTAAAATAAAATAGGAAAATATTCTGTTGCTTTTGCTCACAGTGTCATTCATCCTACATAATTCAACTTCTTTCTCATTCTGGGAATGCACTGTGTAGAAGAATACCCTGTTTAGCACCTCAACATAGCACAGACTGATTTGAAATGGTTGTTTCTTCCCTTCAGAATGTGGTTTGCCTCATTAATTGCTACAAAGGATGAGAAAACAAATTATCCGTGATAGCATCCCCATGATCAACACATGTCTTAAGTGTTAGCAAGATGGGAAAAATATTTTTGCATGTTTTTGGAAAATTGGCCCTGCACAAAAGTGTCATCTCTGCTACCCGATATAATTACAGAATAGGTAGGATTGGAAGGGACCACAGTGAGTCACCTGGTCCAGCCTCTCTGCTTAAGCAGGGTCATCCCAGCACACAGAGCACAGGATCACATCCAGACAGTTCTTGAATATCTCCAGTGAGGGAGACTCCACACCCTCTCTGGGCAATCTGTTCCAGTGCTCAGTCACTGCATAATAAAGAAGTTTTTCCTTGTATTAAGGTGGAACTTCTTGTGCGTTCTTCCTCAGAAGGTTTATAGTAATAATAGTAAGATCAGATAGTCAGATTTTTTATGTATAAGGAAGAAGACCACAAAAAAGACCAGTCCTTTGCTGCACCCATTGCCCTGAACTTCGGTGGAAGTCCATCTGCAGCCACTCAATAAATGGCAAGCATTTATTTGTGCAGTCTAAACCTTCTGGTCCTCTTGGGTGGCTTTGTTAAAAGATGGTTAAGCATTGCCCAGCAGGCACATCAGGGATGCCTTAGAGCCATTTTCTCACCAGCTCCTTTCCCTCTAGACTAATTTTGTGTCAAGTTTCGTAAAGTGAGTTCAAGCAAGTGCCACCTAAAAAGTTGTATGTCACTTCAGATTGCTGGAGGTTGTCACAGAAAAAAGTTGTTCTAACCAGGAAAAGGATGCTTTAAGAACCTCTGGTACTGTGTATCTGCCTGACTGAGGATGGTTGCTGCCCAATCCAGGTATACCAGCTTTAGAGTAACTAGGCATTGCCAGAGCAGAACAAATCACTCCAAGCCAAAGATAGTTTTTACTTCTTATAGAAAATTTTCTTTGAAGTTCACTGACTTTTTCTGCAGTTAACACTCAGATTGTTTCATCATTGAAGACACATTTATCCTGAGCGCATGGCAGTTTATATTCCTTTGTTCCAGTAAGCACATTTTTTAATGGTAATTCTGTTTGCAAATAATTAAAAAACAGACACCTGCTCATACGGTTTTAAATCTGAAGTGAAAATCTCCCAGAATTAAAAAATTCAATTCTCAAAATCAAACACTATCCCAGTGGTATTGTGTGAGCCTTAAGTTGAATACTTAATATCATGTATTTCCTTAGGATGTATTAAGGCTATAAGATTAATGCAACATCACTAGGGCTTTGTGAAACGTATTTCCTGTTGAGCATGTACTCAGAAGTGATTATTCACCTTAGAGATTGCCTTTCCACAGTGCAACAAGGCCATTTTTTCTTATAGCAGTACTCTGTCAGGTTTGATACCTGGCTTCTCGTGTCCTAGTACTTTCCACTAAAAAATGTATATAATTTCTCATGTTACTTAAATATTTTAACAGTTGCAACTAGAAACCTGACTGTAATAAAGTTCTTAAACTTCTTTCCTCGGTGCTTTTCTCAGATCAAAAATTTTGTTTTAGTTCTCCTTTGAATTGTTTGAAACAGATGTCAGTAGAGGCCAGGTTTAATGTGATAGAAGGTCAAAATATGAATGTCTCAGAAAAAGGATTGTTGAAAGGTATGAATCAATATGGAACTTACCTTTTAGAGTCACCTATCACAGTACCACTGAGAAAGTAATTTTATGTAGTTGCTTTATTTATTTTTTTATTCCAAGATGCTATTTTTTAAACATACAGTTCTGGGCCAAATATGTAATTTGCCTGTGGAATCTGTGCTGTGGATGTTTTCCACACTTTTCCCAATGACTTTAAATGATATATATTCAAATGGTAAGACAGACGACTGCATGATACATGGGAGGAAAGAGGAAAAATGAAACCAGCTGGGCAGATGTCAGGAAGAAATTTTGTTTTATATAGGACATAACAAAGCAAAGTTGTTGATATAAAGACCCTGAGGGGAGGGAGAGTCATTTAGAAGTACAACTATACCATCCCAGAGGAACTGGCTTTTTGGAAACATCTTCACAGAATGCCAAATTCCAAATTACTATTTTAAAAAGTGCTTTTGTAAAGAATTCAAGAATCAACAACCCAGACAGAAAACCAGAGGAAATCTGTGGTAACTTCTGGATTCCTGATGATTTCTTAGAGTCAGGAAGAGGGTAGGTGAAGCAGAAACACAGGGTCAGAAGCACGAGCAAGGAGGGTGTCTTGGCTCTGCAGTGTCGCTGCTCTGCTCCACCAGTATAAGATGAAGATGTTAATTTTTCCTGGAAAACCCAGTTGCAGTGAGGCATAGCTGATTAGTGGTGGCTGACTGTTCCTATGGTGTGACAATGAATGCCACAGAAAATAACTGTTGAAAACCACAATGGCACTGAATAAAGCAACTGAGAGGGGTTACTGTAAGGGTGCCTACATTAGAATTTTCCGCAAAGGGTGGACTGATAGAAAAGTTTAAATGAATACCATCAGTATTGTGTAGGCCTGCAATTAGTTGCCTCTTTAGGCTTAGTACATAGAAATGTTTTTCTTTATTGTGCTTACTATGGCGATAATTAGCAGTATTGCTGACATCATGAATAGCAAAAAAAGCTTAGGCTCAACGAATGTGGAAAATGCAAATAATTTTCTTCCTGCAAACCCAGTTTCCCATGTACTCAGAGAAGCAGAAGTATGTGGATGGTTATTTGTCAAACATCTGTAATTTATGCATACTCATTTTCCAGGTTAAGCCAAGGTGGCCACCTGTACTGTTCATCTAAGACCAGTAATTACTGTCCCACAGAATACGTGATGCATGATGGCACTGAGTGTCTCTTCATCCCTACATACTATCAGTGCTCTATCCAGCCTCTCTCATCAACCCTCTTTCAGATCCAGCTCATGCCTTACAAAGAAAAAATTAAAGATCTGTTTGTTTACAGTTCCTTATGACTTTACAACAGTCTGCTTTTGACTGGCAAAAATATGTCTATATGTGTAATATCTACTGATGTAAATAGCAGCCAGTTCAATCTAGTCCACTCTCATTCTATGTGGCAAAATCCAACATTAGTATTTCACATATTTAATTGAGGGAAAATATTTTAACTACCCAAAATGTCACAGACAGGAGGGTATTTTTAACTTTCATCTATATTCTTCTGTCTGGTATCCCTTAATGAAAGAGGAATGGAATTTTTTCCTGCTTAGAGAAAAGGTTTTTTCATATTTGTCTTAACTGGTTGTGCTAAACACTTCCTTAGGACAATTCTAAGGTGCTATAAGCAGAAGATACATTTCCTTCATAATTCAAAGACTTTCCTCCAAAAAGCAGTTTTTACAAATGTGCGAAAGGCTATTGCCCCACTCATTATTCACTTACTGACCAGGATACTCGCAGTACTATTTCTAGATTTCATCTTCAGCTTTTAGGTGGCATTCCCAGCTGTGCTGTTCTGCATTTTTACCAGTCTTCCCTATTTGTTGCCTGTTGCTGCTACATGTAGATGTGGGCTGAGTCACAAAAGCTCTATTTGTGCTTTTATCAGGAGACTTCAATGGTGTATAAAGATTTCTAAAGGCAAATTCAGCAAAGATTCTAACTTTGTGAAGAAACAATTTCATATTAGCAAGCCTCTAGCATATAGGCTTCTTTTAAACACTTTAACTCCTCGAGTTTGTCCAGGGTTTTGCCTGTAAACCTGCCATTAGAAATAATGTTAATACCTATGGAAAGTCTAGGGGGAAATCTCTAGTTCAAGCAAGACTTTCAGCACTGAGAGACCAGAAGGAACTCTCAGATATCCATGATTTATGGAGTCCTCCCACAAAATTGCAAACTCCTCTTCCTACTCATCAAGATTTTTCTTTTGGCATTCTCATTTAACCATCCATGCTGGGTGATGATAGAGGTGAGCATCACCGAAAAGATATTTAAATTTTATAAAATTGTACTTTTTAATTGCTAAATTTCAGCTAATCTAACAAGAGCCCTGAAGTACAAGTAAAAGCATACAAAAGACACCAGGATGTTTGGTGTGATTTGGATTGATCCTGAGTAGTGAGGAGTCCCCAATATACTTGGTGATGTGAAACTGCATACAATTTCTTAGGTGAAAATGCAAGATATGTGCATGATAATTTGTATATATTTCCTTCAAAAGAAAAGGAGGTAGCAATAAGTAAATATGCATGATTAAAAGGATATCCTCTTAATCAGCAGCAGAGGTCTCCTCATGGCATTTCAGATCGGCAGCTGATGCAGGAAATATTGCTAAATGCATACTTTTTTGCTTGTCATCAGTTTCTCCAAATATACTGTAATAGGTAACAATTATAATGCTAATATGACAGTATTATTAACACAGTACAGTGTTCCCATTTTCAATACGTTCTTTCTGGAAGATGAACAAAACTGGATGCTGGTGTGTTCCTGAAATGATGAGCTGCGCTTTCTGATTCATGCAGTAGCAGCCATAGACCTGTGGGATGAGAGGACTCTGAGACACAGTGACTCATTTATTGTTACTGCCCTCAGCTGGGACATATGAAGGATGTAAACTTTATTTTGAATAGCCTTTCACATAAAATACCCCATAGTTAGCACTGATACTGAATTTCATTACAACATCCCAGCTTTTTGCATGGCTGAGGTACACTAGTCAGGATTAGACCCTTTCCTGACCCATGCATCAGGCAAATGGTCATTTCTGTTGCTCTGTTCTTGTTTTGTTAGAGAGAGGGTGAGAAAGCCTTTCTGCCTTGCAGTGCTCCCTGAACTGTGGTTGCCTCTCTTTGCTGGGTCTGGTCTCAATTTCCACAGCCAATCACATGCCTGTGAATGATTCTAAAGACAACAAGAGATAGTCATTCCAGAGGAAGACAAGCCATTTAGCCAACAAATCAGGAGGGAGAACAAAACTTTTCCACCAGCATGGTTAAGTTGCGTGTGCTGGAAAAGCAAGGCTGGTATCATCAAAGAGTGCCACAAATGTGACAGCACAGTCAACAAACATCAGTCATTCCAAATGTATATTTATGAAGCATGATTTTTTAACAGTTCAGAATTTAGCAAGGAACTACTAAGGCTTCTGGAGAAAAGAACTAATATGATGCATTATGCATGAAAAAGGGGAGAGGAGGTGCAGGCAGTCATTTAGAAGGCCAAGCCTAACTCAGAGCAACAGGAAAGGAACCATCTGATAAATTTTCAGGGAGGCTGAATTGGAAATAGTGATACATTTCAGTGAAAATGGTGGTACTTATGTCTCCAGATACAGAAATTGTAGATGGAGAAGTAGCTGATAGCAGTGGCAGTGTTCTGGTAGTCATAATCAGGGTCATCTGAGTTCAAAAGCAGGATAAAGATGAGCAGCAGATAATTCTAATGCCTAAAGAGGTAAATTTCTTCTCAAGGCAAGTAGTTGAACCTTAAATTTTTGGACATGGCAAAAGCAATTTAAATTAAGCTAGCAAATAATTTTGTCAGGGAGGGAGAGTAAGCTAGCAAGCATTTGTCAAGGAATTAAAAGATGTGAATAGCAGAGAAAATTGAGCTCTAACGGGACAATTCATATTAACAAAACACAGAAAGAAAGGCAGTAAGGAGATGCTAGGGGCATCAGTTAACAAGCTGTAAGGTGGAAAAGTATATCATGTACTGCTGTGAGCATCAAATACAGGTATCTGTTCGCCCAGTATGAAGTTACAGAATTAGTCTACTTTGAGACCAAAGCTGCAGCAAGTAAACTGTCATTAACAGCGATTTTCAATGACTATTCAGTTGTTAACATTTAGTAGTGACACATATCAGCTCATTTCCATCTTTGTATCAAACACTGCTCATCCAAACAAAAATAAAATATTAAGCTGAATAAAAAAGGAAGTTATCTAGAAGCTTTACAGTCATGCTAGAGGAAGGAACTACCTTTTCTGCTTTCAACTGCCAACATCTCTTTCAAGCTCTGTGAAGAGATTAGTTTTTAGCAGGCTGTGGCAATGATAGTTAAACCTTATGTGCTTAGAATTTGAAATCTCTGCACCATAAACAAGTAATTTTTTATAAAGGTAAAATGCTGTTGTGCTGAACAGACATGCTGTTTAAAGCAAGAGGTTTTTCTGGGGGTTGACACAAAAGGATGGCTTTCTCAGCAGTGCTTTTCATTTTTAAGGAGGTTTTTTAAGTATCCACTGACATTCTATTTTAAAGTGTTTGGGTAGCGGACCTTGGCTTTTACCAATCTGTAAAGTACTAAGACCATATAAAAGGATATATAAATACAAAGTACATGATAGTTCTTCAGGATTCACATTGATAGGATCCAGAAACCAGAAAGGTAGCATAGGTGAGAATTATCAGCTCACTGCCTGCAAAAGAGGCATTCAAACCAATGTTGCCTGTACCTGTAGTGTTACCGTAGATGTCATCTACCCCAGCTCCGAAGGGAAACAGTAATTGTTTTACTGAATAACACATGGGAAGCATTAACAGGTGCTTCTCTTTGAGGACCTTGATAACTGTTTCTCAACACAGAAAGTGTTCCTGTAGCACAAGGAGGTGATGTCACAGTGTGGCATCTTCAGAGAGCACTGAGATGCAGTATCACACAGTGATAGGATTTGTAGTGTTAAAGTGGAGTCTTTTCCAAAAATCTGTCAGCTGTCCAGTATAATCATGGCTCTCACGGAGATGCTGGCTGGATGCTAAACTGTTGTCTTTTGTGGTGAACTTTTTCATGTCTTCCAGTGCAGCCAAGTTAAGCTACTTCAGCATTTCATTATTACTTTTTCATTGCTAATAATACCTTAGACATAATTCCATTGCTTAGATGGCACAGTCCCTGACATGCAGATCATTATGCTCAGGTCTGATTTCAGTGAAGGCTTAAATCTTTGTGTGCAAATGCCAGTCGGGAAAGAGGTGTAATCACTGCAGCCATCCGGGGGCTTGGGCAGCCCCGCAGCTGCAGCACTGTGAGTAGGACAACCTCGGCAAAACAGAGCCCTGAGCAGAAGTGAAGGCTGTAAGCCAGGGACATGTGAGTGTCCTGCAGAGGCTGGACAGTGGCAGAGCAGGGTGCAGAACACCAGCGCAGGAGTGGCACATTGCCGGGTCACACCACCCTGAGGCATCTTGGGAGCAGATGTCCTTTCTCTCTGCTGGCTCCTCTCCTTCTGGCACCCGTGTCCTTGTTCGGCCCAACAGGTGTCCAGCCTGAGACTTGTCAGCATGCAGGAGAGAGAGCTGAGGAGGACTGGCCCCTTGACAGAAAGAGGAAGTCATCAGGAGGTACAGGAGAAAGGCATTTGCACTTGTCATCTGTGCTGAAGCGGATAGCTTAAGGAGGAAAAGGTGCAACTGGGGAGGAGTTCACCCAACATGACTTTCAAGGAATGCAACTGCAAACAGTCATCCCAGGGGAAAGCTGGACGTTTGCAGAGATGGCAGGTCTGGTTGCAGCACTGTCACCTCTGGCATGTGCAGCTCCCATTTCAGCCATACTTCTGCCGTGGAAGAGCAACTGTGTTGAGACTGCCAGCACTCAGGAGGAAAACAAACCAATCTGCAGAATATATGAGTGGATGTGTTGGTCTGAAAGGCATGGGAGCTTGCAGACATATGAGACACAACAACTCTGCAAAATAATTTTCTGTGTGCTCCAGTTCCTGCCAAAGCTCTAGATGTTTTGTGAATTAGTCCTATTAGCTACTCACACATATTTCAGTGAAGGAATTATTATTTCCTCTTCTCATTTAGCACGCTATCCCCTTTGCATTGGCTGCATAATGTACAGTAAATAAAGCCCACAAAGCACATACCTTCCATCTTTTTTATAGGAGCATGATGGACTGATAGATTCACGGAATTTAAACCACTTTGTTGTGTCAAAAAGTAAGAATTCACCAAAGTAATCTCTAAGATGTTTTTTTAAAGTGTTCTCTTAGTCCTGGGGGTTTTTTTGTGAAATACGTAGAAACCCCCTCCCCCCATGACTAGCTAGAAAGGTGCATTTGTCATTAGTGATACAATAACCATCTGATCTTCTGCTTTATTTTTAAGCCATTTTATTAAAAGTCATAAATTAAGCCATTGTGTATTAGTGCAGGGGTCTTTTTCCTTACTATGACTATGTGGCTGTGATTCATTATCTTGCAGTTACAGAATGAGAGCCTTTGGCAGCCCCTCACACATGCACAAAGACCACGTCAGTAATTCTGGAGCTCAATACTGTTTACAGAAATGCAATTTATGTATGCAAAACTCTTTGAGGGAAAAACCTTTCCAATGATAATATTAATCTAGTGCTTTGTAAATGTTATTTAGTATTCATAACAGTGTTTGGATGTGGTACAGTTATTTCCATCTGAGTGGTCTTGGGAATAATACATTCTAAAACGTGTAGACCTGGATAATACGTACAGATTATGTTTATTAGGAAGAAAAAATTTTTCACTGCAATGAGTGAGAAATGTTTTGAAATCTGCTTCTTGCTTAGGCAGTAGATGCTTTTGTAGTGTAATTATTTCATTTTTTAACTTGCTACGTTAATCTTTTTGTCCAACTGCTTCTCAGCAACCTCAGTAGTAGCAGTGGTAGAAGAGTCAGGAAAACAGTAAATTCCCAAAAGCATGGGCAAAAAAACCCTCAGAAAAAGTTCCCTTCCATCTTCTTAATATACTAGTACACAATTCCTCAAACTTCTCCACATGTTTACCCATCAAGCTAAGTCTGAAAAGACTTGTTCATTGACCATACTCTAAATGACCCATTTGTCTTTTCCGAAGTTTCCCAGTGCCAGAACTACCTCTCCTAGATTTTCAGATTTTTGTGGGAACAGTCAGCTCTTCAAAGATGCAAATATGCGCACTCATGCAGAGAGTTCCTGTGACTGCAGAGGCTGCTAATCTTAGAGGGAACTGTCTAGTCCCCTTCACACACTTCCAGGGCTCCAGCTGCTTCCCGCGCTTTAGCTGGAAAATTCCAGCACACTGACCTGGCGCTGACTCCTTGCTGTGAAAACACAATGGGATCCATTCTTATGTCTTGGACGAGTTATGCACATAAAACCCCTGTTGACTGCAAGGAGGATAGACCCCTTTTGCCCTAACCTGACAAGACTTCATTGAAAGCCCACAGCATTTTTCAGCGAACTGTGTTGAGGATGGATAATACTTTCTCCCTTTCCCTCCTTTGCTCCTTCCCCCTTGCAGAAATCCATAGCAGCATACCTAGCACCTCTCATCTGTAAAAGGCTCCCAAAAACCACCTTTATTCTTGACAGTCAGTTTCATCTCTCCATAACTTGGGAAGAGACACACTTTTAATTTTAATGCAATCGGTATTCATTCTTTGATGTTTCTGTCCACTTGCCCCATCCAAATACCCAGGTGGCTTTGATGAAAGTGTTAAGTGAGACGCTCTGAAATCATGTTTGATGTTAATAGATATGTCTGATAATTGAGAGACAACATGGTTAAAGTTACTCTGAGTCAAAATTATGGAAAGTGCAGACAAAACATGAAATTTCAGACAAGCAATTCAGTGAGACTCTCTATTTGCCAACAAGACAAGTGACATCCATCTCACACATAATTGGCATGATTATGTTTCAGATAATTGCTAATTTTGATCTATACTGTTGCCTTCTATAACTTTTAGATGTTAAATTATTTAGCTATATCATACCAGTAACACTACAGCAAAACAAGCCAATCAGTTATGACAAAAAAAACCCCAACCTGACATGTTAATCTTTTCTCAGGCTCATTCTTTCTTCCAGAGAAAAACCCAAATAAAGAGGCAGGTCTAGACCGATTTAAGGTGATGAGACAAGAATTGCAGATTTGAGTACTTGCAGTGTGATATCCCAAATTTCTAATCCTGGCCCCTGTAAAAGCAGAGGTTTTATCTGATGGGCAGAAACAACCATATAGTAGTTACAGAAAGGATTTGATTGAAAGCTCTCTGAGGCAAACAGAAGTTTCCCTGTTGTCTTCAATGACTTTGGATCCAAGGTCCGAGAAAGTATTAAGCTTAGAAACTTTTTTTTTTGATGCTAGCTAACAACATCATAAATTAAAATAATATTTAGATTACTTATAGCAATAGATTGCTTCTTTGTCAAACAGTAATATATTTATAAGAAAAAAGCGGTAATCAGTGTTTTATTCTTTGAATTACTCAGGAACAGGAGCATACGTTTTGCTTTAAATGGAATGACAACTTAGGTAAAATATCTTGTTTGGTTGGTTTGTAAAACTGTAATACAAAAAGTTGTATAATGTAATACAATATTGTAATACAAAAGTTGTATAATGTAATCATTTAGTGTTTATTTTATTATGTGTACCTTCTACTCAGAGGGTTGGCATTATTGTTCCTAACAGTGATGGATACAAGCAGATCATGCCCTATGACCTCTACCATCCCCTTCCTCGGTATGTAAAACAGTCAACCAGATGCTAGGCTTAACAAATATATTTTCTTTTATTTCCTCTTCTCTATGGTTCTGCTTTGCTCTTAAGCTAAGTTAATAGATGCTGCTTTTCTCTTGCTCTGGACTCTTACAGATTAACACAGAGATGTTCAAGTGCTAACCTGTTGTAATGAATTCTATCAATGCAGAACAGAAATTATATTCTAGCTGAAGGAGAAATGGAGGCTTATTAAGTGTGTGGTCCCTTTCTTTATCTCTTTCCTCAAGCCACACCTTCCCTTTTCTCTCACACCTTTCCTCTTTTTTGCCCTTCTCTCTGAACAGGACTATAACCTGTGGCTTTGGAATGGACCATAAGACTTTCTTTTTCTCTTCCCCATGGTGCTGCTACTTGCATGCTTATAAATTTTTAGATTTTGGGTTTTGACAATATCAGTGTTGTGTTCTGATCCTACAAACCTATGCTAATGCCTTCCCAGGGGCCTTAATTTATTGGCTTTTCTAAGACATAGGAAATGTTGAAATATCTGTAATGTAAGACTTAAGATTGACATGGAAATAATCATATGAGTAATTATTCTTAGATCAGTGAATAAGACTGGTGATAATAAAAATGTTTGATAGTTGAAGGATAATAACCTCTAGGTTTTGAAATACCGCTTGTATATGCAAAAGTATTGTGCTGTGTTACCTTCTTCAATAATTTAATTTAATCACAGAAAGAACCCTCTAGGCAACTTGTTAATCTCACCCTGGTGAGGAAACGACCTCCCTCAAACTATGTTGAGGCCTAATGCAGAGAGCTTTCAGCATCAGTGTGCAAATGCAGTGTACTCACACTCTGCAGAGTCTCCAGCCAAACCATGGACACACTTCAGAGAAGACAAGGAGCAGAACAACTTACTAGCCAAGCATGGTGGCTGCCTTTCGTGTTCAAACCATTTATCATTTGTGCCACTAGGATTAGGCTTTTCTCTTCCTACCTAATGCTTATGGTTATGTACACATAGTCATTATCACCAAATATTTGTGAGATACACTTACAAAATATATCTCTGCATCTAATTCCTTTTTTTCTGGAAAACACTTTTCTCTGTTCTATATTTAAAAAAAATCCCCACATGCATACCTCCTAGCCTCAAAGTTAAACCTCTTAGGAAGGAGTATAGGAACTAAAATACTAATACAGGTTTTAACACTCTAGCTTTTTAAAAAACAGATTTTACTCCAATTGTGTACAAAGGGCACTAACACTGACAAAGGACAGAGAATAATTTTATATCAGAGGATGATTCAGCGGTACTTAATAGTGGAGGGACTGTATTTAAGGAAAAATGCATCCTGAGCTGGCAGCTAGACAGACACTTTTATACTGCTGAAGAAAATCCAAAATAAAGGATCAAAATGCCCTGAGGTATTTGGCTTTCAGTAACACTGAAAGAAAGGAAAGGAAAAGAAAAAAACAAAAACCAACATCCTTCCCTGAAAATGATCAAAAGACTGAGACTGTTTCTCAAGCTGTTCTGGATTATGGTCTCACCCCATAACTATCCCTTTACTCTCCCAGCCCTACTACTCTGCTTTAGCCTGCCCCTTCATCGATTGCTCACACTGCAACTGCTGGCTGGGTCCTCTGACCCCCTTTTTCTGTCTGCTGTTTTGCTGTTGGTTCCCCTCTTCTCTCTCTGCCTCACTCCCACGTGTGCTCCTGTGAACCCACAAACAGGGCTCAGGTCTTCTTCCGTCACCCTGAGAGGGAAGACACAGCTACGTGTCTCTTCTCCAAACCTCAGAGGCAGCTGAAACTGAACAGACCTTGACACTAGCATGAGACAGGGCCAAGTCAAAGGGATCAAAATGCCATTCCTCTGAACTTGCACAGTTTACGAAAAACAGAACAAAAAAAAAAATCCAACCCAAAATAACAGCAACAACAAAAAAAACACACAAAGAAACAAAACACAAAAAAACGCACCACCACCAACAACAACCACCTCCATTCGAAAAAAACCCAACAAAACCGAGGAGGCCCTGGCCTGGTTGCATTACCTGTCTGAGACTGATACCTAATACCAGGGACAGAGGAGAGCAATAAGCATTCCAGAAGTAGAGAGCAAATGTGTAAAGGCATCTTTGCAAGATTTCCCTACTGCAAACCCTCCTCAGAAGGAGCTGTGACACCTGCTTTAAGGGCTGTGCAACAGGGGAGCCTCATTTTCTTCAAAAAACATGAAGACCAAACTATCTGCTAGATTTAAGCTACTTGAAATTGTTAAGGTTGCCCAAGGCATCTGGAAACTTGTTCCAAATACTTCAGGAAATTCCCTGGTGCCATCACTTTTTATGGCTGGGAAAAAATGGCTCAGGCAGGCTGCAGCAATTTTTGCAGTTTGTGAGTTTCACATTGGGCCTCTTCATTTGAGTTTGTGGTAGTGAGAAACCTTAGCTGTATGTTGGGAAACTTGTTCAGCAGAGCCACAGGGAACACATTTAAGTACAAGTATTCCTAAAATTACTTCTTTGTGACGTATGTGGCTTGTGAACAGCACATGATGAGGGGTATGGCATGGTGTAAAAATGGTTTCACCAATCCCAGTTGTAAGTCATAGAATTAATTAGTAGCTTTATCATTCAGAAACAACTATTAATTTAAGCCATTTCACACTGAGTTTTATGGTACTATCAGCCAGTTGCCAAGTGGGGGTATTGCTAGGTGTACTGGAGCAGATAAGAAGACTGTGAGTTGATATGATGCAAAATTAGAGAGAAAGATAATCATTTTTCACATTTCAAATGATTTTGGGGATCCTGTAATTGTTACTTAACAAAAATATTTTCTTTATTTTAAGTGGGAGAAAAAAATTCCTCATCTTTCACTTTTTTTTAGTTCTTTTCTAAAAGAGGAAACAGGTGGGGTGTTTTCCACAAAAACTATTTTTGGAAGTCAAAATGAAATCTTCTGGCCAAAACAATTATTTCAAGCAGTATTTGTAATGTCCTTATAAAAAGGACATTTGCCTTTGGGGGTAAAAAATGATTCGGTAAAATGTTTCCAGGTAGGCAGAACATGCATACTTCTGTACCATCAGGCATGCACAGGATTATACAGGAATAACCACACTGGATCATGGGAATGGTCCCACATCCAGTCTGTGGCAAAGGCTCAATATAAGAGAGGCAGTGCCAGACTGTTTTATGCAGAGAGACGTGTACCTATATAAAGGTGGATGCGTATTGTGTATGCATCACTAAGAAAAAGGGATTTTTCTTGTAAGTATGCATAGTTTTTCAGAACATACATATTGTTCTGTGGATTTTTTCATTACATTCTCAAGTGGCACTTGTAGAGAAAAGAGGTTTCCCTGTTCCTCTCACTGCCTTAACTGCAAGGAAACAACGTCCATCTGGTTTATCTATTAGAGGACGTGTATCTTATTAGTATAGTCACATCTTCTTTTTGGTAATTTCCTTTCGTCTTTGTTTCTTTTTTCTATAATGAGTTGCTTCCTTAGGAAAAAACACTGCTGTTTCCCTTTATGATCATGCAAAAGAGGCATCAGCCTCAAAGAACACCGAGTTTCCAGTGATTTGTGACAAAGACTCCTCAGAATATGAAAAATTGTGAAAATATGATAATCCCATCAATTAAAAAAGAAAAAAATAAATTAAATTTAAGGTATTTAGATTTTCTGTAGCAGTAGTAGTTGGGTTAGTGGGAGAGAGGAGATTTCGTATTATTCACTGTGACTTAAAAGACACTAGCCATGAGCATGTTTTTCTGCTATGGACACTTAAGAAAATAGATATAAGATTAATTTTTACTGATGTTAATCAGGAGGGGAAAAAAAAAAAAAAAGCCTTGCAGATAGCAGTTTATGCATTTTGAGGTGAGAGTGGGAGCAGCAAGGGTTGTGTTTCCTGACACCTCTCTGTTTTCCCAGATGGGAAAGTACACCGTGGACTGCCTGTTCCTCATCCTGTGGAGGGGGCATCCAAAGCCGCAGCGTCTCATGTGTGGAAGAAGACATTCAGGGGCACATCAGCCCCGTGGAAGAATGGAAATGCATGTATACTCCAAAGATGCCTGTTGTTCAGCCTTGCAACATATTTGATTGCCCAAAGTGGCTTGCTCAGGAGTGGTCTCCGGTAATCAACTTAGCTTTGTTGGTTTTGTATTTACCACACTAGGAAAATATCTTAATTTATAGGTTAGTGAATTTGGGGAAGTAGAAACATTCACTGCTTTCTCTCCTTATTACCAGCACGTCTGTTTTAAATTATGCTATTTATCTAACTGCAAAGTAAACACTCAGGAAAAAATGTATTAATGAGATGAACATGAGTAAGTAAAATGATGGAAAAATAAATCAACTCTGTAACATTAATTTGTGACCTTCTCCTAATAAAAGTTTTGGAATATAAATAAAATGCACAAACAAACCAGTAGGCATGTAATGGTATTTCCATAATACAACATTTCAGCCATAAATTGAAACTCCAAATTGCTGAGAAATTTCTAGAAATACAAAAAACTGTGTGTGAGTCTGCTCTTTGATACTTGTAGTTGTCTGTTCCTGACTTGCCTCTCCTTCTGTATGAAAGTAAATGTCTTTGAAATGTCTTTCCACAAAAGTTGTAAAATACTTTGACTTTTTTACATAAAGACTTTTCTTGAATATAGATTCTCACCACCTAGTTTCTCTACAAGTAAAATGTGCTTTAGAAGCTAAGCTAGCTTACCTACAGACAAGGTGTTCTTGACTGATTGCAAAGGGTTTGCTGATCTCCATATGAAAACTGCTATCCAAGGGCAAAGCAGTATCGATAGTATCCATAGCCCTCCCAACTGGTTGGTAGTTTTGATCCTCTCCTGTGCAACCAATTCTGAAACAATCCATACAGGGGGGAAAAACTGATGAACCATAGCAAAAGTAAATGAAGAAAAAAAAAAGAAGATTTAAGTGTCTAAGGGAACAAAACCCAATAGTTTCCCATTCTGTTTGGTGCCTTGTTCCAAAATAGCTGAGTGTAACCCCTGTTGATGCATAAACCCCAGTACTTTGTCCAAGCAAAGCAGAGTGGCTCCAGATGAGACTGACAGGGTGTTACTGAGCACACCCAACACGGGACAGATGGCCACAAGCCAAGTAGGCAACACCGCATGAGTGGCACTGCAAGAGAAGTCCAGTGGCAAAATGTCCAAATCAAGTAAATGTTCTAAGCAAAAAGGTGAAAAATTCTGTAAATTTTATACCTTATCCAAATATTATGAATACTTTATATTCAAGTTTGGCTGTTTCTGCATCATATTTTGCTTGCTGGTATACACATAATTCTGTTGCTTATTCCCCTTTTATTTATCACTCATATGAGGTATCACACACACCTTTTTCTTTTTTTTTCTCTTTCTCATTTTCTTTTCCTTGTTCTTTTGTTTTGAATCCAGTGCACTGTGACCTGTGGACAAGGACTCAGATACCGTGTGGTCCTTTGCATCGACCACAGGGGGATGCATACAGGAGGCTGTAGTCCTAAAACAAAGCCACACATAAAAGAAGAATGCATAGTACCCACTCCTTGCTACAAACCTAAAGGTAATGAGGCAGAACTGTTCTGATAAATTTTTTAGAGCTCTTCCATGTTCAACTGTTTTGTTTCGTTGCTGTCATCACTGTTTCCACCAGCACCGAGTTACGATTTTGCACCTGTCTGTTCCTGTCTGCCTGCTAGCAACTTGGAGTGAGTGCTGACCTCTTCTTCTTTCTTACAAACTTTGGGCTTTTCATTGTTAGTTTGTGGTCCAGCAGACTAAGCAATATAAATGTAAATTTGTCTGTAGTGTAATTAGGTCTGATGTCACTGTTTGTGTCCGAACTAACTTGGCCCTTTATTTTAAAATAAATGAAATATATAAAGAATGCCTGTGGCAGATAAATGTAACCGTAATTACAAAAGTGCCTGTTCATAATTTGGAGCATTAAATAGGTCAGAAGCAAGCATTGTACATCTCATCATAAGGTTCTTCTTATTATCTAGGCTGCAACATTTGTCAGACTGTCAAGCTTGAAACATAGCAAGGAGTATTCACAATTTCTACAGTAATGTTTTTTACTGGGGCCTCAAACAGAGAGTAATGCTGGAGTAAACCCCTCATGCTTTGTTGAAAGAAGGAGGAAATATTTCTGCATTTATTTGGTGTTTCGTAGGGATGGGAATGTTAGAAAGAGTCCTGGCAACTGGATTGGAGTACTGGGCAGCGGCCAGGTGCAGCAGACACATGTATTTGCCATTCCCACAGGTGTATGAGCATGCGTGGGACTGCACATGTGTACAGCTCTACAGTTACCACGTCGGTGTCTGTACGCTGACTAGTTTATGGAAAGTTCTGGGCTACAGCGATTCGGGTGAACTTAATTTTCCTAGACTGAAGACTTGAAGTCTACCATAAGAAAACAATTCCTTTTAAAAAAAGAATTGTAATCTTGAAACATATTAGGAGCACTTTTAATGAAGCCCTGTGGAATAAGACCTTGTGCTGTTCCAAGATAGAACAGTGAAATTTGGAATTTTAATTTCTGAGCTTAGAGGATGATGATAGGCACACTTGGCAAGTTTCAAGATTCCAGTTTATCAGGACCACGAGAATTCGCTGTGTCTGCCAGCCACCAGAGGGGTGAAACCCAGACATAGGATCCCTGGAGAGCAATGGGTATGTTTGCACTGTATTTTACCAGCCAATATGAGCTTACTCCATCTACCCTCCAAGATTAAAAAAAAAAAAAAGGCAAAAAGACCCTGTGACTGTGTCAGCATGACTGTGAGCCCCATACAGATATTCAGTGGATTTGGACTCATTCAGTCAGCTGCTTTTATGGGGCTTTATAGGTTTATTGTGTTCAGAACACAGGTAATGCAAGATCCGGTCTGCCTGCATCATCCAATGTAAGCAAAATGCAGTAAGACACAAAAGAGATCTTGTGTTGCAAACCACCCACAACTGACTCCTGCTTAGGGAACCTAAGAAGGGTGCAAGGCCAGCTAGGAAAGCTTTGCTTGCCTCCATCTGTCATGAAGTCTCTTCAGTGGGCCTGTCTGGGAACAAAGTAAATTTCCATTCGCTGGAAGCCCACCCTTGCAAGAGCATGGCATCTTTATCCTGGAGAAGCTCTTATGCTGCCCTTTGCAGCACATGCATGATTAATTTCCAATTGTAGGCAGTTACTGCATTCTTCAATTTTTTTCACGTGGAATGGAAAGTCCCATGCGAAACTTGGCTTGCTTGGGTTTAGTTTTCCTCCTCGTCTTTGTTCTGCAACACTCTCACAGTCCTCCCTCCATAATGCAAGTGGTAATGTTTGAGTATCCATATAACTGAAGGCTGAATAGGGCTTTCAGAAGAGAAGTGCACCAGATGGTATCCAGAGGTGTCTTCCAAAACAAATTATTTATGTACTAGAAAGTTGTCATTTTTATTTCACACAACTAGACTTAGAAATTTAGAGCGGTAGGGGTAAAAAAGTGCCTCTCATCTATTGAATGTTTTAGTCTTTTGCCTTCTGCAGCTGGATTAACACAAAGCAGAAAACAATCTTCCTAGCCGACTGAAGCAGCAAGGCAAAAAACGTGGAAGTCTCTCTTCTCTTATCACTGTGATATCTCTCTTATCTCATCACTGTGATAAAAAGAAATAGAAGGCAAATAGTTCATGTAATTTATTTTAGTTTAGTTTATTCAAGCACTAAGGCACTTTATCTTGCACCAATAATGGGAAAAAATAGAATATCACTGGATTAAGTAATGATTTTCAGTTTTAATAGAGAAGGTATAGTCATGTAACACAACCTTCTGTATAAGATTTAAGTGTTTTTACTGGAAGTGTTTCCTTAAAGAAAAGATTTTTCTGTAATCTCCAAAGATAAAAATTCTTCCTTAGCTTATGCTAGAGGTGCTTTTTGTTCATTTTTCTGTTAAAGCATGCTGTACAACATCAACATTCCTAATCCTCTAACAAATTTTACCATGTAGATGATAATTAACTACACCTCTAAAAAAAGAAAAGTGATTTTAAAAGTCATACAACTGGCAATGTTACACAAGAGCTGTTGCTTTTTACAAGCAAAAAAAACATCAAAGCAAAAAAAGCACAGAAGTAAAATTTGGCTTTCTAAAACACATAAAACAAACTGTAGAACATAGAAATATTTCCTACATATTTTAGGTGATTGACAAAATATAGACTAAACTAGGAGCTGTACTGGCAAATAATCATCCTTACATGGCATTAATATGTTAGATTAAGTGCTTGGCAAGCTGTTTCTAAGATAGAGGCATAATAACTCTCTTACAGTCCGTCTTGTCCTCTGTTAATAACTTGCCCCAAGGTAATTTGCATGACTAAAGTTGCAGTAGCAACCAAGTTGTGAGTTGTTGGTCCTCTGTGATACAACTGAGAGATGGGAAATTTCATGTGCATATGTGAAATATTCATTGTTCTGCACAACAGTCACAGAAAATACCTGACCATTCTGAATGCCGTTAACCTGCTCTTGTTAGCAACTACAAATCCATAATTTTATAAACCCAAAAGGCTTAGGTGATTTGTGAGGGCAAATAGGTTTGGCCCTGGCTCTGCTCAGTGGTCTGAGTCTCACTGCCCTTTGTTAGTATCTTTTTCCCCTGATCCTTGCCCAGAATGTTCTGTTGAAATGCAGAGCTCCTTCTCAAATTATAGTGCCAAATTTGATGTTGCTTTATACCCCATAGAGCTAAAACAGCTCCACTGCCTTCAGCTCATCTACTCCACTTTGACACTGCATGACAGGGGAGTTTGGCTAGGAAAACAGCACAGCTCTGCACTCCCCAGAGCAGAGCTGCTCATTACACTATGTGCACATCCTGGAGGGGAAGAAAAGCAGCTCCACTGTTTTCCATCAGAAATGACAGAGAAAGTATCAAGCTCATTTTTTTAAATCCACATAGCTGATGAACTGATAAACAGAGTTGAAAAGCATAGCTGGGCCATTTTATTACAGTTTTTCCATGGTATCACCCTTCAAACCAGGATTTTCTTTCTTTTATGTAACCTATCAAAACCAAGCTCAACATGTCTTCTGAAATTCTAAATATTAAAGGTAAATACAGGGATGTTACACATCTTGCCTTTGCTGTGTAATGGAGGCCTGTTACACTTGCAAGATTCCCTACAAAAAAGTACTTTGCAAAGTACCAACTTTTACAGTCCAGTTGTAAAGGTAACTTAATTTTAATTTACCTTTCTGACTTTAGGACACTATAGCCCTTCTACCTGCAACAGTGAAATACCTGGCCATAAACCTTGTAAGCAATGTAGTCCAGGTGATGAAAGAGTTTCTTTCTCTCCCCTCTGCTCTCATTTCTGTTTTTCTTCTTTGAAAAAGAAGGAACACTGCGCACATACCAGTGTTACCACGTGCTTTCTATTTTCACGTGCTTGTGTTTGCTCCATAGAGAAACTTCCCATGGAAGCAAAGTTGCCATGGTATAAGCAGGCTCAAGAGCTGGAGGAAGGAACAGCCGTATCTGAAGAACCATCGTAAGTCTCAAAAATTTGCTTACAACAGGTTCTCATTGTGTGGTCCAGAGAAGCTGTGGTTGCTCCCTGCCTGGCGGTGTTCAAGGCCAGGTGGAATGGGGGTCTGAGCAAGCTGGTCTCGTGGAAGGTGTCCCTGCCCACGGCACGGGGCGTTGGAGCTAGAGGATCTCTAAGGTTCCTTCCAATGCAAAGCCCTCTGTGATTCTGTGGTGATTCCACGTGGCAACCTGGGGCTTGCACAGAACTTGCACAGTCTCCTGAATGTATTTAGCTTCCATTAGAGTGTAAAGGACAAACCCAGCCCTGTGGAAATCAATGGTCTTAAGGCTGTATCACACTTAGGTGTGAAGAGACAAATTTCAAGTGGATAAATGCAGATTTAATTTTAAACATGTTTTATTTAAGGTCATTACAAGAAAATTATATTAAGTGCATCTACCTACGTATTTATATGTTCTCTACTACTGCTATATCTCTACAGATCAGCAGATTTATTTATTTTCTCAGTACCCCTGTGAAGTAAGAGGTAAAACAGGGCAGCCATTAATGATTCCCCCTTGCCTCTTTTCCCAAGGAAAGCATATTAACAGCAAAAAAAAATTAATTTTAGCAGAAAATATAGTAGAAGCCTGTGGTATGTACCACATAAGTCTTCAGCAATGAGGTTGAGAAATTAAAAATACAGTTATGATTACCTTTTAGATTTTCTTTTTCTGAAACTGCGATAAATGCCTGCTATAATTGCAACCTCTGTACACAGCTTTAATCAAAATCCAATTCCTTGTGTCTGAGCACATGGCATTTTTTATTGCAACTGCAACTGTGTATTAGACTAAAAAACATTGTTATGTGATACAGTTGCAGTTTTGACATGATTTAAGTCATTTGAAACTGGAACATTGAAAGCGAGCTTGATACATGTGTTGTAAGTCCTTCCAAGTAAAAAAAAGTTATCCAGCTGCCATATGCATACATACATATAGACAAATATATGTATGCAGAAGCATTTATACACACATATACACACAAATGTACACATTCGTATGTGTTTATATGTATTAGTAACATCTATCACGTATAGTATAATGAGATGTTTAACTGAGTTCCTAGACCTTGTATGTTGATGCATTCAGAGTCAAAACCTAGAAAATTTTACATTTGTGAATATACTAATTTCTCATCTATAAAGTGCAGTTTATTTTGTCATTTTTCTTGTGACTATACTAAATTACATGGCAAAATGTGCAATTGTCAAACTGTAAATAAACCTTGGGAACACACATAAGGTAGGAACAATACTGGTATGCTTTATGTGGTCATATTTGGAATAATTCACTACACTAAGAAATTGTTTCTTAGATTTTGTGAACAAGGTTGATTGCACTGTAGAAAAGGAGTATAGTTATACATATATGTGTATGCATATATATATGTGTGTATATATGTATATATAGGTATATGTAGCTTTAAATATTAACAAGAAGGGATTTGTAGAGAAAAATGAGGAGGCTTTTGTTTATCATTATATGTATTTTAATAAAATATTTTGGAAAACCTTATGGGTATACTACTTGTGATACTAAAACAGACCTAGAGATCTAAAGGGGAAGGGGTCCAAGAATATTGAATTGTTTTCAAGTGCATTATAACACCTCCTGACTTTATATGTCACTTTATAGTGAAGGCCCTTTTTCTGCAAGGGCACTCTATTTACTCCATGTACTGCAGGACTTCAGTGATGCTAGTGGGATACTAACATTCCCATACAGTGGGGCATAGTCCAGACTAGGTTCAATCAGCCATGGCGTGTAATTGTGTACATCTGTTTTCTCCCTGCAAGGCACATTTCTGGGAGCATTTTTAATCCTTATTTCAGGCTGATGAGAAATCTACTTAAATTAAATTCGAGTATAGATTTTTATATGTGTTGACTAAGAGGAAAAATAGAGGGCACGAAGTCAGGGTCTTCACACAAACTTTCCCAAAGCTTGAAGATGCCTTGTGTTTAGTTTGGAATGATTTTTGGTGATAAGGCATGAGACAGAAAAACCAAATAAAGGTTAAGAGAATTTGTGCTGAAAGAACCATCCATACAACCCCCATTTGTAAACTGTAACAGCCGCCTGCATATTGTTCCGGAATATCTAAACTGTTTCAGTGATCTTGAGCAGTGAACTTCCACCTAAAATTGGGTTCGGTGCCTCACTGTTAATATGGGTTTTCATTAATTTCTAACTTTAAACAGTTATTCATTTTAGGTCCTGGTTGTTAGATTGAAAAACTGTATGTAACAATATAAATGGAGACAAAACATTCAGAACTCATCAAGATATAATCAGCTTTGGTGCCAGCTTTATATTGTCACTTCTCTGCACCTCTGTAGGGATTTCAAACTCACCAACTAGGTTAAGAGCGAGGTGTATTCCATCGTAATGCACCTTTTGGCATGTGCTACTGCAGCTATATAAAGACACAGTGTAATACTCCATGGCCCACCATCCTGACAGATGTCATATTTTGTGTCAAAATACATCACCCACATATTTTGGCTGATGAGTGATCAGTCCAGAGTGTAGATACCTGGCAGTTTGAGGGTTGGAACAGTTGAGAGTTTTTTAATGTTGGATCAAGCACTCCCTGGTGTAAGACTGTGTGTGATGTGGTCAGCTATTTTGCTGAATGTGTATCTGACTAACTAAAATGCTAGCAGCTGTGGGGCCTCCAGTGGCATGGTAAGCCAGGTGCTGAAGAGGCAGCATCATGTTCATAAGTGTGTTTACTCTCAGTTGCAGCAATGAAAGTTTCTTCAGAGAAGCTATGCTTAAATGATTTTCCTATTCACTCTGTGTTGGTGCAGTAATTACCAATTTCATGACTCCACTTGGGCAGACATCAGCAAGGATTCAGTCTTTTGTCCCACTTCATCTGAGGCTCATGCCAGGCTTTCTTATGCCACCAAGTCACTGACTGCCCCCATTCTCCTCTACAGACAGGGCCGTTCTTTGTAGCCAGTAGACTGTTCTTCCTCTACCACTGTGACCCTTTCTTCCTTATCATTCCTCAGGCAGAGAAAACAAACCTCATCTGTAAGCAACTCTATTGTCCTTCTCCAACTTTATATTTGATTAGTAATTTAAAAGCTAAAACTGAAAATTTTCGGCATATTTATTCTATGAATTGAGTTCTCATATTTGTGGATCTCTGTACTACTGTCTTCTGATTTTCATGACTTTCTATTGAATATTATTCTTATTATGAAATTGCACACTACAATTTATAAAGCTACAATATTTCTCTTATACTATCCTTCCACCTGTAATTTGTGTTCATTCTCTGATGTGTGCTGCCAGAGCACCAGATGCCTCAATTTTGTTCCATCTGTGTGTAGTGCCTTCCATTATTTACATCTTCAGGAATTTCTAATGCAAGCAAGTCTTACAGTTGAATTTTGTCTGTATATGTCTATCTGTCAGTTGCCTTCCTCTTCCCTCAGTAATGTCTGACTTTATTCCTATTAACTGATTCTGACAAAGGTATAAAGTTATCACAGAGAATTTTATTCCTCTGTCAAACTTGGCTGATATTCCTCAGGAAATTCAGGGGTAGTGTTTTCCACATGTGTCACTGAACTAAATGACTGAGTGGAAAACTGACAACCTAGAACTCCCCAGTTGAAGGTGTTCAGTCCTTAATGGATAGCAGAGAATCCACTTGGGCACTCAGCCTTCAAATATAAATCCATGTTAAATAGTTCTTCATTGGTTCTGCTTCTCAAAGAATTAATCACAACCAATTCAGCCACTTGTAGACCAGAGGGAATAGTTGTGTTTGTGTTGTCTGACCTGCTGCATCCTTAGATGGGTTCAATTAAATATTAACTGCTGACAGAACTACTATGAAATACTCCATGTTGGTAGCAAAGTATTGTAGTATTTATCAGGACAAAGGTTTAAGGTGAGAAAGTCTTGCTGTCCTGTGTTAAGGTGCATGTTGTTCTCCTGTTGCTGTCCGTCCCTGAAGTGACCATTCACTAGGCGTTAGAAATGTTACTCTTCTGGAAGAAGCCACAGTATCTTTCTGTCTGACCTCTTCCACTAGAGCTCATTACACCAGCACAACATGACAGCCAGAGTCAGAAAGAATAGCAGTCATGATTAAAATAGCATGGGGTTTTCTGTGTATAATGAGATTGGGTTTATGGGTGGTTGAGGGTTTCTTAAAAGATTTCTGTCTGTAACTCTTGAAAAATGCTTTTGTATGTTAACACCATATCCAGCTTTTAACATACTGCCATAAATAACCTTGGTGCTAGCCATAAAAAAAAAAAAAGTAGGGGGGAGTGATGGAGGAGAGGGCAAACAATAATATCTGTATGCCAGATGGCACCATGCTAGTGATGGGGCCAGTTCAGTAAAAAACAAAAGGAAATTCCTGACATGCATTAGTGGGGGTGACAAAGCCCTCAGGGAACTGGTTATTGACAGAGAGGCCAGTGTGGCAGAGGCACCCAATATCTCTTCCTTACTTTTCAATAGGTATTTGTGTTTTCAAAGACACATAAGTTATTTTATTTTGATTTTCCTTGTTGAACAGTTTCCACCATGATCTTTGTAACTTAGGTTAATAAGTAAGCTTGAACTTCCTATTAAGGCTTTACTTTAAAAATAAAGCATGTTATGATTGTTGGATTTCCAAAAAGAAGATAGTGAGGGCATATATAGCTTTATCAACTGCTGGGCCATTGCTTGTCCACTTTAGATTCAAGCAGTGAAGAGGAAGAAGAAGCTTTAGGGAAACTTCTTCATATTAAGATTTAATGGGAAAAAATTAAACTTTGTAGATGGTTGATCAAAGGGAAGATCAGCAATGCAGCAGGCTCACATTAGGTACAAGGATCCCTTATATACAGTCACAACTACTTAGGATTTATGTGTAATAACTATGCAGGACAGAAGCAGTTATCTTTCTGGGAGAAAGGCAGCAGTGAATGAAGAGTATCAACAGCTTTGAAACACAAACCTGAAGGAAAAGATCATATTCAAACTAAACTTAAGAGAAACTATAGAGGGACAGAATGTAATCACTCTGATTGGAAATGGACCTATGAAGCTGCCTCCAGTGCTGATACTCCTACAGATAGAGTCCTGACATTTCATTGATGAGTAATCATTGTTCACTTCTCTGAACAACGACACCAGCAGCTATCCAGTGCTGTGTGTGAACATCCTCTGTTGTTACCCACACCTTTAAACCTTAAGAAAGGTGACCTTTCCTAGAGGAAAAGGACAGGTTTGCTTTTCAGCTCAAGGCAAGGAGTCTGTAAGTCTGTGCTCAGTTCTGGTTCTATCACAGAAAATTCCCAAGCCTTTGAACAAGCCACAGAACATTTCTTTTCACCAGTAGCACCTGAGTTAAATACCTTAATAAATGGGTGTCTTTGCCTCAGAACACTCAGTCTTACTGAAATGTGTGTGTCTCAAAACCTCAGACTTTATCTAAGCCATGCATTTACCCATCAAGGGATTAAAACTAATAAACATACAAACAGACAAAGCAAGGGGGGGAAAAAGCATCCAAACAAAAAGCCATTAAGCAATAAAAATTAAGAGCAATATGTAATTATGTAGCAGAGAACAAAATCAGCTGTTTTTCTCCATAGCTCAAAGCACACCAGTATGTAGGCACTTGTTTTTCTTCATAACACCCATTGTAGGAGCCCAAGTCCTAGACAGACGAGCCTCTACATACATCAAGAGTTTTGGAGATCTCCAGAAAGCTCGGCAGGGCTCTCCATGGGTCTCACCCTGAACCCGCTGTGACCTGTTGTGAAAAGTCTCCCAGTGTTGAGCATTGACATTGTCTTTTTGTTTCTTTTCTGACTTCCTTGGTTACACATATGTTGCTATGTGGAGGAGAATATACCAGTCCTAAACTGAAGAACATATCATTGTCTTCTTTATTAGGGTTGTTTTTAGAGGGATGATTATTACAGTGGGATTTAATTAAACAATATGTAATGACAACTGAAACGTCTCCATAATTTCCCAGTTTCTAAAATAACTACTTCTCAGTGTATCTATTCCACTACTTCCATTCTTCAGTGGCTGAGAGGTGAGCATACAGAAATGCACAATTCCAACCAGTGTGAGATGAGTTACATGCAGAACAAGTACCTTTAAATCCATGGAACTGTCCTCTTATTATTCATATATGTTTTGTATTTTATGCTCACCATTTGGCAACATTTGTCTTTTATGAAACACAAAGATATTTGAAAGCCTTTATAATCTCCTGGGATTAGGATGATGGAAAATTCAGAAACATCCTATATTTATATTATACATCCACGTTATGTAAATGTTCCATTTCTAATGACAAGTACTAGATGGGCATTTTTTCAGTGGGATTTTCTTGACTTTCCCTTCTTTTTTGCTGCTTTTAACTCTTTTGAATCTGCTAGTTTTCTTTTTATCAGCCAACAGTTACATTAGAATTAAATTACATTTCCAAAGTTACCCCTTAAAAAGTGGAAATTGGGCCTAGATAGCTGAGAAAAATAGCATTTCCTGAAGGTGTTCCATTGTTTTCATTATGAGTTGCTGACTAGAGTGAAATAATATAATGTGGCGTTTATAGATCAAGCCTCATTTCAAAAAGGAGCCAGTCTTCTTTGTTAATGTTCTTACTTTCCTTTTGTGTCCTTTTGCTTTTGTTCCTGTCTTTGTATGTATGATATACATCATGTGTAAACATTCTGAGTATTTGAAGTATCTCTATTTTCTGAAATGAGTAATTTTAAAACCTTGCAAAATATCCTCCTTTTTGGTTTGCAGTACAGCAGGTCTTCAACAAAGCAAAGTTACGCAACAATTCACAGTGTTTCAAAATTTAAGAAAGGCAGTGTCCTTCCAGGAGTTTTTGGGTTTGGGTTTGGGTTTTTTTTGTAATTTGATTAGGATTTCTACCTTTTAGTTTGCCAGGTTAAGAAGCTGTACATTTAAACTAGTCAAAATACCTAAGTTACAGTGGTTGACCTGAACCACTTAATCTCTGACAGGAGATTCTCCACATCAAAACAGTATTAGAGCAGTTGCAGTCTTAGAGTGGCCCACCTGTACTCTTAAAGAGTTTATCTTTTCTAAATAAAAGATACCATCTTCGAAACAAGACTTATGTTTTAAGATGTCTCAACTTTGCATCATTAGTTTCACGAAGACTTTGCTCCTGAAGTAATCATCTCAGTCTTTGTAGCAGCATGATAAATATTTTCAAATGTTATAATAATATCTGCAATTCATTTTTTTCCTTTCTATTGCTTTCTGTGTATAGAGCTAGCAGCGGATGTCAGGTGTGTAACAAGATGTTACAAAGACCCACAAAAAGTGGTGAAGAGATGCACACTGTGTATTCTAGCAGACTGTGATTTTCGAGTCAGGGATCTTGATCCATGTGTGCTGGGAAAACACTAAGCTCCCTTTTAGGTTTTGGATTTTTTTTTTTTAATTTCAGAGTAGAGGGAAAGTCCTTTTGTCAACAAGAGAAAGGCAGTGGATGAACGAGAGAAGTGTGTAAAAATGTTTTCAAAGATGCAGATCACAAAACTAAATTTCCTCTTTTTTTCCTATCAAAACTGTTCATGTGATTCTGCGGGTGAAAAATGAGTTTACTAGAGCCCCAAGTAGCCCCAGACCATAGATGAGACAGACAGGTATTGCCTTCAGCCCTGGGCAAGCTGTCCAAGTCTGGCCTGGCCTACTGAAATAAAGATCAAAGTAAGAGGAATACTGTCAGTGACAATCATGTTTCCATGAAAAATATGACCCAAACCCTGAGTTTGCAGAAGGAGACAGATTCCAAATGGGAAAGCTGATGTTAACGGGAGAGTGTTATCAACAAGGATTGTTCCTGTGAGGTTCATAGAGGATAAGTATTAGATCCAACTATTAATTCTTCTGTTCTAGTCCTTGAAGTATAACTGCAACCTCTGTCTTAGAACTTGGCTATGGCAGAATTTGGAAGAATGGCCAATGCAGAAGGCAAGGTGGTCAGAAGATACCGTAAAATTACCCTGCATTCATTACTTCAGTGCTCTAGTACCACTGACATCAGGTATCTAAGCTTAAGTAATGCAGGTTATAGACTGCCCTGAAACTATTGTTTCTCGATAGATTGAGCAGTCAGCATAGTGCAACATGAGCTCAGTAAAACAACAATTACTGCAGCAAGGTGGTAAGGATGTGGTATAGATGAATGTGAATATTATGCTTGATGTAACTTTGAGTAAAATTCTAGTCCAGTTTTCAGCACTGACATTCAAAAAGCAGTGACAACACAGAAAAATTGAGTAATCATTCCATTGTTGAGGAAAATAGCAAAAGATGGAATTCAGTCTGCGTATTGTAATGACAGCTGCAAAGTGCTTTTAATAAAGTATGTATGGACTTTCAGAAAGAACAATTTGGGGTTTGTAAGGGTTACTAATCAGTGAAACAAGTGCAACAGCCAAACAAACCCACAATAGAAATGGAACACTGGGGTTCCCTAATGAGAGGAAAATTAAATGTCCTAGGGAAATAAATTTTTAAAAATAGAACAGGTAAGGAAATTATGAATTCTTTACCTTTCGCTAGCTTCATGTTAAGATTTAAAAACAGTTACTGTGATACAGTAACAATAATTGAAATTATATTCCATGTAATACTTGAATTACCTGATAACAGCAGCCTGTTCATTACTTACTCATGCAAAAAACTAAGGTGAAGATGACCTAGGTTGGGCACTTGCAGAAGGTAGCTAGTGGGATCATGATGCACACCAGGCTCATTGGGAGATTGCTGGATGCTTTGCATGGAGACGTTTCAGGATTAAGGCAGGTGTTAACAAGGGTTTGTCTTTCTTCTTGGATATGAGGAGACCCACCACTGAATTGTCAACAGCCGCTCCTATGTATATTTTTTCATAATTGTATGATGAGATGAAGTATTTGCTTCTCATTAAACAAAATTTGGCCTGGACAGGACTATACCATGTTTGCTTGTCTGGCAATTTGTGGACCTAACTTGCTTTGCTCTCTTCCCCTCACAGGTTTATTCCTGAGGCTTGGTCCACCTGTAGTGCCACGTGTGGAGTAGGCAGCCAGGTGCGGCTTGTGAAATGTCAAGTGCTCCTCTCTTTTTCTCAGTCTGTGGCTGATTTGCCTATCGATGAATGTGAAGGCCCCAAACCTGTGTCTCAGAGAGCCTGTTACAGCGGTCCCTGCAGTGGGGAAGCAACTGAACATACCCCAGAGGAGACTCAGCTTTTGTATGGTAGCTTGCAGGAATTTGATGAGCTCTATGACTGGGAATATGAAGGCTTTACAGAGTGCTCAGAGTCCTGTGGAGGAGGTAAGTGCAAAAAGGTGCTCTGCTGGATTTGCTTTCCCTCTGCAAGCGTGTGCTTGGCAGTTAATACCCACAGACACGCTGCTTTGCTGTGGCTATTTAGAATCATAGAATCATTTAGGTTGGAAAAAGACCTTCAAGATCATCTTTGAATGATAGTCTTTGAAAGGATATGGATAAAAACTGTAAAAAAAACCCCATTTGCACAACATATTTTAGCCCAGGACTTTCAGATCTGTGCTTAGACTGTCACTAAGAGTGATCAATGTATCACATATTTCTATTTCCTTTTGAGTTTTCAATTTCTTTTTCCTATTGAGTGATCAGCTGATGACTTAAAAGGCAATCACACAAAAAAGCTGAATGTTAAATGGGTTTGTTGATACACGCTAGCAATCACATATCCATTTTAGTTTTTAATCTCTTGGTGTGTTCTGTGCAAATACAAACATGTAGAAGTAAATTGTCCTCCCATAGCAGATGAAATAAATAATTGATATTTTAAGGGATCAGCCATTCCCTAACTCCTATCACTAAGTGACGTCAGCTCCAATCCCAGTCCAAAAGAAAACATACGGCAAAAATGGTGGGATTGTCTAAAACTAGCAGGCTTGGCACTTGTGGTTTCTCAAAGTTCATCAAGTTCTCAGGTTGCACGTTATAAACCATTAGCACACACCTCTGGTATCCTTTTTTCCCCATTATTTTATCTAGCTAGTTCTTAGAAACACGTCTACTCCAGTGTTTGGTTTTTTTTTTTTTAATTAAACCTAGGTTTTTCCAGGTCTTTTCTTTTTACGTCACAACTTTCAGGCGATTTAAGAAAGGGTTGCTATAGATAAATGCAACATATATACTGTAGAACTGAATACAACTGAGCATTTTACGAGTGCTTAATAATCTGTACAGATTCACCAGTAATCAGTCACAATCTTGAAAATCACAAGTAATAGAAAATATTGCAATGGTTTTCTATGCTTACTTTTAGCTTGCTGATGAGAGTCAATATTTAGAACAGTTCATAAAGAGCTGTCAGACTTTTGTTTTGTTGCCTACACACACAAAAAATGTGACTCTAGTAGTCACTATGCTAAGTGGTGATTTTACAGGACTGTATGTCATGTGTTGAGGTTACTGGTGAGCAGTAACACTTTATTACACTTTTACTATGACTACCAAAACCTGAAGAGTTCCTAGAAATATTCTCTTGAGATGAAGTAATTTCTTTGAATATAGAGATTATGTGTGTCTTTTTCAAAGGCAACTCAGAGGGACTGATTGGTGAGAGACATATTTCTTTATAAATTGAATCTCTTTCAATTGTCAGCAAAAACTTTTAGCCAAGATTTCTTTTTGTCTAGCATCAACTCCAAACTTTCCAGATTAGCAGATGCTAAATCAGATATTTTTGTAGCTGTAGGTGCAGGACTGGTCAAACTAGTTTTATTGGTTTTGGAGTCCAGGGAGAAGAAACTGGATAGATGCAGAAATAACCTTTCACCTCCCAGAAGCAGCAACCAGAAGGAATGAGTTAGTCATTTAGTCTGCTGTTAGTGGCTTCGTTTCCCAGATCTGTCGTCAAATATCATGTAACAATTATTCTATTCTGGTGGATATAAACACAGGAATTTGATGGTATTTTGAAAGTGAACTCAAACTGCCTAGATTCCCATCCCATCATTACAGATTTTTGTACTGTGATTTCCTATTGAGAACTGATTTCTTTTTTTCAAGGAAGGCAATTTTGAAGCAGATAGATTTTGTTCTGATAATACTGTGCATTAAATAATGTTTCAAATTCAGTTACTTTGCAGATAAACTTGAAGTTCACATACCTTTTTAAATTATCTCTGTTCTATGGAACTTCTGAAGTATAATCAAAAGGTTCTATAGTCTCTAAATGTTCAATGACCAATCCTGATTTAAAGCTTATAACCATTTGCCTCATTGACCTATCAAAGATAGAGGGGCTGTCATTATCAGTATGCTGAGACACACTCAGTGTGAGATTCAAGAAGAAGCTGAGCAAAGTGGTTCTGATCACATTTTGTACTGCTGGAGCAAGCCAGATTTTTTTTTTACTTTTTTTTTCCTGACACAAGCTATTAAAGCCGAAAACTGTCAATATGTATTCTAGCAACCATATTCAGACAGGAACCTTTTTCTTTTATGTCTGTGCTGTCAAGCAAGACTACTGGTCCTTCCAGGACTTTTCAAAGGTAAAAGAAAATTTTAATGAAACCAGTAGAATGCTTGTAGTAGGGCAAAAATTATGGGAATTACAATCAGAGATGGCTTAGATGACAGAAATTACCGTAGGGAATTACCTCGCTGGGAGGTTTAGGGCTGGTTGAATACTCAGAAGTGAAGAGCAGTAGTATCCAAATTTGGCTATATGAATTTGATAAAATAAAACCATCAGCATGAGAAATAGAGAAAATGTTGAATTCAAGACCTCATAGTTATCACTTTTCAGTAGTCAACATTGAAACAGACAATGGAAAAATGTTAAAGTAATTGATAATAATTGGTCAAGAGCTGATTAGTGACACACTTCAGAGAGGAGAAACTGAAGCTGTGAAGGTACACTTAGATTACAAAATTTTATCTGGGAAGAAGCACATACAGAAGATGAGTGAGCTGTATGCCTAACCAACAAAAAAATGTCACCAGCATGTGGCAGGACTCAGTGGTTTCTTTCCACAGAGTTTGGAAAAATACTTTCTTGGTTTCCATACCTCTGGAATAGCAGTCCTTCTTTCTTGGCTTCATCAAATTGGTCTTGCTGTCAGGCATGCACACGTGTTCCATGCAAAGTAGAGATGACGTGAATAGCAAAATAGCTTGAAAATATGAGGCCACCTTGTAAAGAAGGAAACCCCCAACAGTATTGGCTGACTATAGCGTCTTTGGTAATTTGATGTTGCTGTCCATGTCCAAAAATTGTGAAATTTCTTTCTTTTCCTCAGTACCTCAGATAAAGTGGAAACACTGCCTTGCCTTATGTCACAGCCATGAGCTGAATAAGCTTGCACACACAGGAACAAAAAAAAATGGTTAACATGCCACTTTTCTGTGGGCCTCAGCCTATACTGAGATTAAGCAGAATGAATCTGTGAATAATTTCAAGAATACAGGAACTATGATCAGCTATGGCACTCTGGTCCTGCAGATTTTTATATTAAATCATTGTCTGTCTAATGACATGTGCTCTGGCATTAGAAACAGCAAAAGGTATTGTCAGCTCTGTGACACTGCTCTTGGAGGTCTTCAAGGTCTTACAACGCTTAGTTTTGGTTTGGTTTCTTTTCCCTTCACATTAGTATCTTTAAAAAAATTGTGAGATGTTTTGGAAAATTAATTGTTGTTTTTGAGAGTATGACATCTTTATGTGTTCAGCTAATCTTTTCCTAACCTAGGAAGCAGGAATGAATGTAAAAGCTTACTTTCACTTTGAAACACTCTGGATTAGATTCTTAGAAAGTTCAGGCCAATTATTATCCTCAGACTCCTTTTACCCCTGGGGAAGTAGATGCTCTCTAACCAAGTCCTTTTCCCTATCACATGTATTGTTGCAATCCCTGATGTTCTAGCTTTCTAACCTTATTATTAAAAAAAAACCTGTAATACTCCTAGTCATAGAAAAAGTGAGACATAGTAACTGGTATGCCATAAGAGTACATACGGAATTTAGAATTAACAAGGAATTCCTGAGTTAAAACGTAATCACCAAATCTTCCAGTTTTTCTCTTAGTCCCAACCTGTTCTTTCCCAGCTCTCTGCAACCCATTCTTTCACAGCTCTCAGGTACACCCTGTAGGTTTGCATCTTTAGTTTAGGTGCAGGCCCATGGATGCAGAAGAGTAACTGAGAACAGCTGAATTGTCTGACTGTGTTTTACTTTGCTTTTGCGTGTGTAGCAATCATAGTGTTTCTTAAAATACAGCATAGGAAAGCCAAGGCCATCTTCACACCTCAGCCTGGTTGAACTAACAAAGTGCCTCATTGCACTCTTTGTGAAAAAATTAGTTACTAGAGAGCACTGGACAATCTTCTGTCCAGGGAAGGTAAGTGGTGAGTGAACCCATGGACTTTTCCCTGCAATTGAGAAGCCCTTCAGAGAGACTGAAAGCAATGACAAGTCTACAGCTAGGGCTGCAGCCCTGGAGCTGCCAGCCTGAAGCTGGGTGTCACCACAGGCTGCAGCCCTGCTGGCCCTGTTGTGCCCTCTCTGTCCTTAGCTGCCCTTGCAGGTATAGAGAGCTGGCTGTGACTGTGATTTGTTGTGTGCAGGTGTCCAGGAGGCTGTGGTGACCTGTCTGAACAAACAGACCAGGGAGACTGCGGAGGAGACACTGTGTGTTAGCGGCCGCCGTCCTCCACAGCTGCTGAAGGCCTGTAGCCTGGACCCCTGCCCACCAAGGTAGGCTGCTTATGTTTTATCACCAGGCGTACAGTTTTTTCCAGATTTAAGAGAGGTGGTAATTATGAAGCTGAAAAACTGATATTCAAGCTCCCCATGAATCTGAGATCTTTGGGGACAAGGATGCTTGGATCTAGGCTTTACTAAAATGACTCCTGAAATACAGGAGTAAAGCATGCAGACAAAAGCCTGAGTTGGCTCCCCAGATTGCGGTACCACAGACTCAGCTGTGTGGGCTCAGCAGATCTGTGTTGCTCTCCTAGGACTCCTTTTCACTGACATGAAGTGAGTAGAGATGGTGTGAGTGAGTAAAACTCTGCTGCTGCGTGGTGTAGCAGATCCATGCAGCCAGGTCACTGTTGTTTTCACAGGTGAGGACCAGGAATCAGGGCCAGGGTTCTTTGGTCTGTACGTCACTTAGTGGATTTTGAGGAATCCATGGCAAAAGCAAAATAAATACACAAGTGTGGGTGATTGTATAACCTAGTATGTTGCCCAGAATCTTTTAAATAGCATGAGCAGTACAAAAAAAATAATTTTAAGTGACCCCAAATTCTATTGCCTTTGCTCTGGAGGCACACACTGCCTCAAGCATGCCCTTAGACTGCAGAGGCTTACAGTCTCTTCATGCAGCAGTCATGTTGACAGGGAAGTACAAAGCAGCAGTAAGACCAAAGGGCAAACTTCAAACTGCTTGCAGGTCCTTCAAGCAGACAATTTATGGATTGGCTTAACTTTACTCAGAGTTTTGTCAAGTTTAAAGGGACTTCTCCAACCTCCCCTCTCAGAAGAGGTTTTGCAGAACCTGCTCCTCTCTGGCCTCAGGCAGCTTCCACAACCATGACACTAAAAGCAGCAGATCTTTGTCTGCAGAGATTCACATCTGTACGCTCTACAACAGAAAATACCTATTATGACATTCTTGTGGTTTATTTAAATGGGGCCTGTCAAGTCTTCAAGACGTACTGTGTACATATTGTCTTTTTTCCCAGATGTACACAGGTGCATTTATTCTGTTGTGGTACTGCAGCAGATTTGAAATATGTTGATGTACAACTTTGGACTATTTAAAACACTGAGTGCTGTCCAGGTGATAGATATTCCCTAGAGTGTATGTTGGTAGGTGTATGTACGCTTTTTAAAACAACTGGCTCTGTAGACATATTAACATATAATTATGAATAGTAGTAGATTTGGGATGTGTGGAGGAGGTTCATGTTAAAAATAAAAGATTGCATCAAATATGGCCAGCAGGCAATAACACTAAGGACAGAAATAACGGTTTGGTTGGATGGTCAGGATTTTGATTTGATGACAAGCAGAGACAAATAAGTTGAAACTTTTTAACTAAAGCATTACAAGTATTGCTTATGAGGGCCTACAACCTTGGCTTTGTTAAATTGTCTTTATTGTTGGAAATAACACACAAATATTATATAAATGTTTGAAAATAACTTCATAGGAGGAACTCTTGTGGTAATTGGTAGGTAGCAGCATCACTGGAGCTGAGAGTGCATAGTAGAAGATTGATCAACCACCAATTCTGACATGGAAAATAAGTACTCTGTGGTTAAGAAAAAACAAACACACTAATGTAGGCCAGTATTTATGTGACTTTTGTTACAAAAGTGATCCGAGTAATTGCTTGAATATTTCTTGAATTAATCTGTGTGATAATCCATAGCACTGTGCTAACCTTGCTACCAGAGTGTAGCTAGTTTAAAGCAACTGTGTATATGTATTTCACTCCATGAATTACAGGGTGATCATACTTTAGGTGAGAATCAGCCTGTGAAGCAGAGGTGAAAAGGAATTGATGCAGAGGGAGAAGACTAAGAAGCTTTAGTCCACCCCTAGGGCTGCAATTGAGAAGAGGGGAAATGACTCCCTTCTCTATACAACTTCTCTCCTCAAGCCTCCTCAATCTGGAGGAAATTGCCTGTCTGCAGAGATTTAAGTGGCACAGGATAAAGAACAGCACGTATTCTGCAAAATGGTTCGTCTGGTCAGAGCAAGTAGGCCTGCAGACTGCAGGCAGTGTGGCTAATGCAAAGAGAGGCACCAAGGGAAGTTGATGTGTCTCCCAGGCAGGCTGTGACACTAACAGCCTTATTTCTTGCAAGTTTCTGAAGTGCTATTCCTACTAATGTCACTGTATTAAATACAATGGTATGGTAATGAAACAGATAGTATTACTGTATAAAGATTTTTGCTTCATAATCATTATTTACAGCAGTTTTGGTACTTAAAACCAGGAAAAATTAAAAGCCTTAGGATTTCTCCTTGTTAAAATCATAAGATACTTAGGATTCTAATTCAAGAAATCTTGGTCCAGGAGTCTGATGGAAATTTACGCTAAAATTGTGTCCTTATGAATGCTGATGAAGGCATTTCTACTCACTGACAAGTCCAAAAATTATAACATGCTGTGGTTGTGAACTTAGATCTCTTTTATAGGAGTTTCCAAAATCTGTGAACCATTGATACTTCCCAGAGCTCTTGCTGATGGCTTATAGAGAGAGCTGGCTGGTCTCATAGTGTTGGCTCTTCTCGCTGCTTTCCAGCTGCTAAAGTGCATTAACAGAAGCTAAAATTATAAAACACACTTTCCTAAAATATTCTTGATGTATAACTGACTGCTGCAGTATGCACTTGTTGTGGGTAGAGGAGGCAGTCCACTGAAAAAGCAACTGAGATGGTGATGAATGTCTTGATAGGCAAGAAAATGTTGTCCAAAGCATGAAGAAAAAGCATGAACGAAAATTCTCTCCTGATATATTTAGAGAAATTATTCCAGTGACATTTCTTGAACCTAAGCATCCCAGCATACTTAAAATTTAATGTTTATGTCTAAAATTTAGTACAGTTAAAGATCTTGTTTAGCTTAAATGGGAGAACATTTTTTTTACAGAACTTCAAAGCTTCTGCTTTGAAGCTTGTTGCTTCTGCTACAGGCATTTTTGGTTACATGTGATGTTTTCTGTTGTTTCTCAAAGGATTAGTCGTGTAAACTGTAAACAATTGTTTTGGCTCTTTTACTACAGAGAGACAAAAGCTTTGAACCACAGAATCTCATCAGCCGTTATGGAGGGTCAGAAGACATGCACCCCAAGATAGACATTGTAGAATTACTCAGTGAAGAGTAATTTCATTCTGATTTTGTTCAGTCATTCTTTTTTTGGACACTTTAGAAAAATGATACTAAGGGATTTTGCACTGTTGCTGTTCATTTTGCTCCTTACTGAGAATAGATATGGATAGACTAGAAGACTTCATTACTCACTTAATACTTTCTCTTGAAATTAATCTGTGGTATCATCAACCTTTTCAATCCCTAATTGCCCTGGTCTGTGTTGGAACAGAATATGTTAAAAGCTAGAATGTACTGGCAATACTTTAGATTTATGAAGACGCTGAAAAGTGATGGTGCTTGTAGAGCAGCTGAGAGCACTTTGTAATTTTCTTTGAAATTCTGGCTTAATATCATAGCACATTACTATTCTGAGTACATGGAAGAGAGACAGAAAAACTAAACCACAGAAATCTGTCTTCAGATATTCACAGCTGTATGGAGTCAGCAAAATCTCATGCTTAAAATTCTTAAGAAGAATAAGAATCAGAAGGAGCTGCACAGAAAAATGGGAAGATTTCATCTATATTCAAATCCCATCTGAGTCTTCTGGGGTTCCAGATTTTGTTGAGAGTTTTTTACTTATTGCTTTAAGAACAATAGCGGAAAAAGAGTCCAGACTCTTTTCTCCTGGAAAACACTATAACAAAATTTCCCATTTTACACTGAACTAAGAAGTAGGGAAACACTGTGGAGCTGATTGCTAAGTTGGGAGCTAACGACTGATTTTCAACACAATAGTTACAGAGTAAAATGTGTTACCATTAACTTGGTATGCCCTTGTTTAATATTTCTAGAAAAAAGGATATAGATTGTTTTGATGTACTAGGAGACCCAATATGCTTTTTACAGGAAAGACAGGAACGAAGACTATGACCATTTTATATCAGTCATTCAGTTACTTAATTTGTGTCCATCAAGCTATATCACTTGAAGAATTACATAGCAATAATTGAGTAGAGTATGGTCTTCCAGAAGTAACTTCAGAATAGCTGTTCAATGTCTAGAAATTTTTTCTCTAAGAAAAAAACAGATGGGAAGATCACTCAGTTTTGCTAATTGTTATGTTTGTATTCTTAATTACTAAAAAACCAATTGGAATAACCTTGTTTCAATGTTGGCTTTGCTGTTTTCAACAACAAAATGACTCGCATTCAAAATGCATCTTTTCTTCAGCCTCCACACCCCAAATTACAGAGGCAGTCATCAACTAATCAGATATAATTGCTCTTGTTGTAAAGAGCAACAGCATGAGCACCTCGTGGTGAGCCAAAAAGCTCTACCAAAGGGTTGAAAGAGAATGTTGTAACTATGTCATTAATTATAACTGCTCAATAATTTGGTCAATGCATGCTGAAAAGATTTGGTAAACAAGTATAGAGTAGTGAAGAGAAAAGCAAAGTAATGAAAAACAGATGGCTGAAAATGGAGGAAATTACAGGCAATTTCTACAGCTTTATTCATTAATATTTTCAAAACTGAACTATTATTCCTGTACAGAAAAGAACAGAATTCCACAAAATTAAAAAAAAAGGACAAAAAGCAGATGGTTCTAGGAATAGCACACACTTTCACCCCAGCACTCTCCTTTTACTGCTTCAAGCCTCTGTTGTTAGCAAGAAAAGATAGAAGACCATCTAAGTGGTCCTAATACCTGACCAAAAAGGTAAAGATAGACTGAGTTAGTCTGGGCTCTATCTCATTGCTCAGTTTTCTTTTTATCTTTTTTATTTTTTTATCTTCTGTGTCTGCTTATTTCATGTTTGTGTGATTAATCACCTGTTATTATTTTAATGTTTATTTAGTGAATGTGGTGTTATCCATCTGTTTTGTTCTATTTCCTAGATAAAGTCAAACTACAAAGGATAAAAAAAATCAATGTTTTTCAATGCATTAGTTTGGTGATAGGTCATACTTAGTGTAAGACATGCTCCCATTGACAATCTGAAATTAATTCAATATGTGTGAAAGGGACAGGGCTTTCTCTAATCCATTAAAGGAGACCTCTGTGTGGAAGAGTGTCAATGCAGATGTGTTTTGCATTGCTGGGGTGAAATATTAGAGCATCTGTATCTAATTCATGAAAAAGGTTAAAAGATCTGCAAGTTGTTATGTCTACAGATGCTGCACTACAGCCTTACTGGCAGGGAGTATCAGTTCTTGCTGTGTTGCAGTTTGGGGTTTTTTTTCAGAATTGTAAGTTAGAATTAGCATTAATTAGGCAATGATGGTATTACTGTCTCTTTGTCACCAAAAAGGTTTTCAAACCCTCACAAACAACTGACATATTTTTTAAGTGCAATGTATTTAAGTCTATTTTTAACTCAAGTGCATTGAGAATGTATTTGAGAGCCTTGTAAGGTGTAGCCCACAGAGCCTCCTGGGATCACAGGCCACAGCTTGAACCATTGGTGGAATAGGTTGGAGAATCAGATGTTAGAAGGAATATGCTGTCAGACAGGGCAGGTTCATCCTTATTCGAAGCCTTTAGGTTGAGAAACATCATAGACAGTAGTCATGAACTTGGTGAAGGAATCATAATTTCATTTATTGCCTAGGTTTACTATGCTAAAGACAGGCCTGTACAAAGATGTCTAAACAAGCTGCCCTCCCTAGGCACCTCTGTTATGATGTATCTGCATGTCTACCCTCTGCTACTGTAATACCACCCTGGCCTTAAAACTTACTAATCTGTGACCTAAAAACATTTCTGTCTCCTTTTCTGAAATACAGTCTCCCACTGTGCACCCTTTCCAGTGGCCAAGAGATTGTCCAAGAAAGGTCACGCTTCCCCTTTCTCTCTGGTTGTGTTGCCCGTGGAGGAGCAGTAACCGCAAGCTCCTCGGTGTTACTCAACAGCAGTTACAGTGAGCTCACCAAGGAGACCCTTTTCAGTCATGTGTATCACATCCAAACACGAGGCAGAGCAACTTGCAAGTTCTGAGGGTCAGAGGAGCAGCTCCGGAGTCTCCATCACAGTCTGCCTTGAGCTCTTCGAGTTTAAAATTTCAGAGGTCTACCCCAGCCATTTTTCTTTTTTAAATAATATGATGGTTCCTTCACTAGGTAGGATTATATTAATAGACATTTTCATTCATTTCAGATTGAACTCCCATAAGACTACTATTTTCGTAAAATATTAGAGTGCAATTGCAAATTATTTATTTTAGTAACTTATATATCCTTCTTACTTCAAGGAGTGGTAGATCACACTTCTTGTCCAGAGTACTGTATGCCTTGATAGATTATTTTCCTCTCCACAGATCTCCAGTTCCCAAGTTTCTCCAAGTTAGTACACTCTTGTGTTGAAACAATCTTGCCATGCCCTAACATAGTTTTTTTTATAGCTTGCTTTGTGATGAGTATTAGCTTTGACTCATGCTAGAGGCTTACTGAGTTCCTCTGCAGAGGACAATTAGTCTTCTTTTTTTCTTTTCCAGTTAATTTTCTGGATTTAGTCACCTGAATACAGTCCACTCCTCCCTTCTCTTCACTTATGCCAGAACTTAAAATTCCCTGCTACTTGATATTTTGCAGTATTTTGAACAAATACAGTCTCACTTCAGCGTTTCATATGCTAGTTTCTGCTCCTCATTTTTTCTCTAAATTTATTCTCAATATTCTTGAGTATTAATTTACTGCCTCAACAGCAGGATTTCATTCCCCAGAGAAAGCTTTCCTAAGAGCAACAATAAAGAGCATGTCTTTCCTCTTGTGCAAACTTGAAGTCAAATGTTTTGTAACATAATAACCAGGATTAACTTTTTCACTGCAACATTAACATATGAAACAAGCTATAGGGTCTTACAAATTGTTGATTTTATTATGCATCTTCATAAATGGGGTGAAATGAACAGGACCATTATATCTTTCATTTACAGTACTGTTGAAATAACTTATAAGAGTAGTCTGAGGAATACCCAATACTTTCAAACCAATAAATCTTTATGGATGAAAAGATATGTAAAAGAATAAAAATATGGCCCTAACTCTTGAAAATATACTGTACAGTTCTATAACAGTCACTCATCAGAAAGATTCACACATGAAATAAATTGAGAAGATGCCCTCATTTCCACTCAATTTAGAGAGAATTAAGTACCTATTAAAGGAGACAGACTGATTAAACAAAGAATTCCGTATCTGCTGAGTAGGTCTGTCACATCTGCAGAAGCACGGCAAGACCTATTTGTGTCCATGAAAATTTCCATCGTCAGTGTGCAATTACCCATTAGAATTGTGACTAAGCTGATGTTTTGTATACTCTAACCAGCTTTTGTAGGTCTTAGCCATTCACAGCCTTGGGAGACACTGGAAGCACTCACACAGAGGTCTATGCATCTAATTACTTCCCAGTGGATCCACAGATTTGTATTATTATACCTATATTGGATGTTAGTTAGTTTGTTCAATTATAATACTTATATTTTTCTAGCTCCTGATCTGAACAAAGATGTTCAGGTACATCAGACAAGTTAAATTTCCTTCCCCTGAGGAAGCAAAGTGTATTGTCTAAAGTCATTATTTTCTCCATTATCTAAGAATCAGTTTCTCACTCAAGAAAATTTAGGGAAGTGTATTAAGTTGCCATTCTGTAGTATGAGGATTCTGCACACCAGCCTATGTTGATATAGCAATTAGAATGAAGATATGAGGTGTTTTAATAAAAGTTTACTTACATATATCATAACTTTTATGATACCATCACTTTGAATATAATTTTTTCCTTCCATTGAGTCAGAATCACTTGATACTTCTGTGAATCTGGCTATTTTAACATGGTTGTTTTGGTTTTCTTTGGGTATAACATGAGTTCAGCACCTTTCCAGTCTGTGTGAGGAGCACCTGTATGTTTGGATCTCTAAATGTCAATGTGAAAAAACCCCATTTTTTATTACAGAAGAGTGAGTGAGCTAGTACTTTATTGGTCAGGGTTTCAGGATATCAAAGTAGAAAGTAAAAAGGAAATAGAATCATAGAATGGTTTGGGAGGGACCTTAAAGATCATCTTGTTCCAACTCCCCTGCCATGGACAGGGACACTTTTCACTAGACTAGGTTGCTCAGAGTCCCATCCAACCTGGCCTTGAACACCACCAGGGTTGAGGTCATCCAAAATTTCTCTGGGAAACCTGTGCCAGTGTCTCCCCACCCCCACAGTAAAGAATGTCTTCCTAATATCTGATCTAAACCTATTATCTTTCAGTTTGACGCCATTTCCCCTTGTCCTGTCACTACATGTTTTTGTAAGCAGTCTCTTTCCATCTTTCTTGCAGGCTCCCCTCAGGTACTGGAAGGCCACCATTAGGTCACCTTGAAGCCTTCTCTTTTCCAGGCTAAACAATCCCAATTCCCTCAGCCTTTCCTCAAAGGAGAGGTGCTCCATCCCTCTAATCAATTTGGTGGCCTCCTCGGGACGCACTCCAACAGGTCCATGTCCTTCCTGTGCTGGGGACCCCAGAGCTGGATGCAGTGTTCCAGGTGGGGTCTCAGCCGAGAGGAGCAGAGGGGCAGAATCCCCTCCTTTGCCCTGCTGGCCACGCTGCTATGGATGCAGCCCAGGACACGTTTGGCTTTCTGGGCTGTGAGTGCACATGGCTGGGTCATGTCCAGCCTCTCACCCACCAGCCCCCCCAAGTCCTTCTTGGTAGGGCAGCTCTGGATCATCCCCCAGTCTGTGTTGATACCAGGAGTTGTTCCAACCCAAATCCAGCATCTGGCACTTGGTTTTGTTAAACTGCATGAGATTCCAATGGGCCCACTTTTTGATCTTTTCCAGGTTCCTCATATAAATATAAAACATAAATATAAAAATCAATGTAAAATACTGGATCTGGGTGTGCCCTTGGAACAAAATTCTTGTACTACCTTTTTAACAATATGTTGCAAGAAGGGTATTGAAGGGAACTCAAAGCAGAACTTAAGGGAACATAAGCAGATACTGTGAGTTTCCTGAGTTCAATGACAATACCATGTAGTTAAATAGATGTGTTCTTAAATTCTACTGTTCTCTCCCTCTACTAAAAAAACTAGAGAAGCACTGTGTATGCCTGATTTTGTGAGACAATCTGTTTGTATCTTCTACTCTGGTGAAATAGTTCAGGAACAGTTCATCCTGTTGAAAATATTATCCCTGTAATGCTGCCAGCCAGGTCAGCAAGCAGCTCATGTTATCTGCTGGTTTTGTGGCTGTACGGTTCATTGCTAGAGAATCACCGAAACCCGCTCACTGTTACCTGAACGCCGTTTCATTCATTAATGTGCTTGTTTTGTCCATTCAATCCAGTGGCATCTCCTTTGCTTCTTTCCTGCCCTTATCATTTCAACAAAGGCTTCTTTAGATTTTGGGAGAGTCTTGCTACTCTGTAGGGCAAAATCACATTGTTCATGAATATTGATATTACAGTTTGTGAAGTCAGGCTTTTTCTATATTACTTCTGTGTCATCAACACCCATTTTCAACTATCTCATTCTTTAAAAGCTTAGTTTTAGAAGGAATTTCAGATTAAAAATTGTTTGTTGATTGGACATCTTTCTCAGCTGCTGAGCTTTTTCTTTCCTTTTCTTCTGGTGTCTGTAAGCTTGCTGATGTCTCTTTCAGGAACAGCTGTTCTTTTAACATTTTCCATATGGCATAAAGGTAGGTCTAAAGAAAAGGTGTTGGCTTATGACACAGTCCAACATGGAAAGCACCAGTGTGAAAAGACCCAGGGAGTCTTCAACATAAAGCAGCAGGGTGTTAACTGTCTGTTGTGGTTTAAGCCCAGCAGGCAGCTAAGCACCACCAAACCTCTTGCTCACCCTCTCACACCTCAGTGGAATGGGGAGGAGAATCAAAAGTAAAACTTGTAGTCTGGGAGAGGAAAAATTTAATAATTAAAACCTAAATAACATATAATAACAATAGTAAATAATGATAATGGTAATGATAATAAGAGGGGGGGAAAAAAACAGACAAGGAAGAACAAGTGATGCACAATGCAATTGCTCACCACCTTCTGGCTAATGCCAGTCTCCATCCCTACACTGCAGTCAGCCCTTTCCAGGTAACTTCCCCAGTTTATATACAGGACATGATGTTTAAACATAAACCCAAATCTAAATTGGTACTCATTTATCTTATCACACCTAATCTGGTCTGTGTAGCTGTATTAAAGACAGCTATTGCTATCTCAATGCTGCAGTTATCATGCAGAATAAAAGTCTTGTGTGAGGCACTTTTCAGTAGCCGGTATGTCTGCTAATCCCTTGAACCAATTCTCTGCCAAACCGGTCCACTTACCTGAAGTTGTCTTATCATGTTCCCCTGTGGTTCGTGCAATCTGTATCTGCAAAAGTCCCCTGAAAGACCCACTGCAAAGCCTCCCACTGTTCAAAATGTTGACAGAGGAATACAAACTCTTTTTTCTGTCGTGCATGAACGGTTGATGTTCTCTGTCTCCAACTTAAGGGATAGCAAGACTATTTTTTAAAGAACAGAACATTATATATAGTGCTTGAAGCATGTCAGAAGGTTACTCTAGCAATCAAAATTGTCATTTGTAGAGTTGCTGCATGTTCCATTTACCCTCTGCTTCTCTGACTTTTGAGTTCCTTCTCTCTGTTCCTCTGTTTGGCTCTGGCTCCCTGCCATGTTCAGCTGTAATGAGCTGCAATGTTAATTGATATCAGTATGTTTACAGAGAGCAGGCCACTTCTGTCAGCTCCCAGACCACTTTCACTGAGCCTTTCTTCTGTATGTATTGTCTGTGTATCTTCCATGGACTTCCTTCACTTTTAAGGAAGATATTATCTGAAGAAAGCACCTCATTCTCCCTTGTGCACAACAGTTCCCTGAAACCTTTGCTGCCTGTTCAGCTCCCATGTCACAGTGGTGATCCTGTACAATGGATTTTGTCAGGCTGGCACTGAGCATCAATTGTTTTTCTAGTTTTGCTAGTGATGATTTAAAAGTACTTGGCATATTCATTTTTTGTTTTTTTAATTGAGTATTAACTTTTTCAGAACTTAGTTAAATCTCACTTTTTTTCTGAGGTGTGTGTAGACTGTATGCATATTTGTAGTATGTTCTCTCTACTATAAATTGAAACATAGCAGTAGGGAAGTAACTTCCTGGAGAACTCAGATCTATGTTTAAACACCAGGGTTGAGGTCTTCACTCTCACTTCATTTCAAAGGAGTAGTCTGATTTCACTGTGCGTGATTTAATGTCTGGATGAAAAATTACTTGTAGCTAAATTCTCAGCTTTTGTGCCACATTGTTTGAGACTTCTGTGATTATAAAGTCAAGAATTGGCTTGGGAGTTCTCATCTCAATCCTGTAGCTTCAGTGAAAGAAAGTATGCTATCCAAACAGGATGGAGAGACCCTGCTGTCCAGAGTTTAAGATCACATTCTGACACGGTATTTAAGGTGTAACACTGAGCATATTTACTCACCAAAGATATATCTGTTAAATGAGCCTCAAGAAAGCCTTTCACACTTACGAAACAGGAAACTTTACTGCAAATATTGTTCCAGGTTCATCAGGGAAAAGGAAAGGAGGAGATATATGAGCTCTGAACAGATTTCTCAGTCTTCAGGGTCCAGTGGAGGATACACAGGTTGACAGAGGACAAGAGGAAGCCAGTACTGACATAATACATGATTTACTCAGTGTGTTGTATGCGCATATACACAGCTGCCTCACAGCCCTTGTGCACTCAGGAATGTCTTTATGGAGGCAGGTGTCAGATGTTAAGTCAGATGCTTCCAGGCAAACCTTTCTCTACACTGATGAATGTTTGTTTTAGAAATAAGAAGAGTTCTTTTGTGTCACTTTCATATGGTTTAACCACATAAAAATGGCAATAATTTCATTTTTTTATAACTAGTTTGGGAGGTCTTTGTCTAGAAAGGTGTTTACTTTTGCTGTACAATGTTCAATTTTCTTGGCAGTGCTTGAAGGGGCTCTCTCAGGTTTTAATCACATCTCTAGAAAATATAACACCTAACACCTGAGAATGACTTGGGTTTTATCATATATGCTGTGTGTATAGGAACAAATCCAAAGCTGTCAGCTACATAGTGCTTTGGCTCAAGACTGCAAGTTCTTCCTACATCATTTACTTTCTCCAGACTGATTATGGGGCTTGCGAGAGAGTTTTGTTATGAAGGCTCATAGCCCCATTGGGGTAACAACCAATTTGAGCAGCTTGTCTTGCCATCAGTAGCTGCTTACCAGCCAGTGCCACTTTCTGGTCTTTCTATCTAGCAGAAGTATTATGTGGTCTCCAGTTTTTGTAGCAATGAGAGAGACATTTCAAAACTGAGGCAACAGTGCATTTTTGTCCCTGTTGTTATTCATGACACACTAATACTTTGAGGCTTCTCTCAAGCTGAGAGACCCATTATGCAAGTTGATAGAGAAAGACAGAGTAGGATCACACCTCTGCTGTAAGATTACAACCTAAGCAGACAGCATGGACAAAGCAAAAGGGAAGGGAAAAAAAAAGGTGAAAAAACCCCCATGCAAACCAACATGCAAAAGTATGGTAATTTTTTGAAAGTGAAGTTGAGACACAGTTGGGAGAGCAGTATGCTCCAGCCCACAACTTGAGTCTTCCCTTTGGACTCAAAGGGTATATTCTCATACTCACAGGTGAGCCCATGTTCTGGTCTCGTTCATCTCGAGTTCAGCAAAGAGCCAGGAACAAGGTCCCTGCTCACTTAATCCTCCAGTTCTTCACCAGAGCTGCTGGGCCACAATGTTATATTCATACCTTCCTTCTTCTGTTGCAAGAAAAAGGAAAGTTCATTTCTAATTAAAAATTAGGTGTTAAGAACTATAGATTTACATGTTCATGTTATGTGTTGGAAGCTTTTTTTTCCTTTTAAACAGCCTGAAGCTGGTAACAATGCCCAAATTTAGTTTAAGGATCACAGGAGAGATTTTTGTTAAGTATGTCAAGGTAATTTCCCTATTACAAATAGTTAAGGTTAAGCTGTTTTTTGAGAGAATCTCTAACATTTTTAGTCTTACATTAGTAGTATGGAATAATCATCATGTGGTAGTAATCAGGATTTTCAGATTCTTGAGCCTTTTTTGGCCATTGTAGCTTCTCAACTGTTTCTTTTGTTCAGGGGAGATGCAAATATTTACATTTTAAAACACACTGACCATGATTAATTGTGGAAACTGCTTCTTTACATGGAGTTAAGCATATGCATAAGCATTGTTTAGATAAGCCTAATTTATTTAATGAGAATGTTCCAGAAAATTGCAATTTCTTATTGGTCCTTTAACAATTAGACTTACAATTCATAAAATTAATTGTATATTGCAGATTATTAGTCTAATTCATAATATTAACTGACTGATAAATTTCCTAATTTGTTTTTCTGATCACAAAATCTGTCCTTTACTAATTCGCTTTGTTAGTTTCTAGTTCCTGGAAGTGCAAGAAATTTAGTGCTCCAGTTCATTGAGTTTTCATAAATTTCTGTCTAGTTTTTAGACTATACCCTTAGCATTGTGTGTAAGAAAACATAAAGGAAATCCATTGCCTTGAGCCGTCCGATCTGGTACACTACTGAGTTTGCTGTCTTCATGCGTGTTGTGTGTTCATACAGATGGCCAGCTCTAGAAAAACTACTAAGATATGCTGCTGGAAGAAGGAAATCATTCATTTGGAAAGTTTAAGTTTCTGTGATCAGTTTTGGTTTTGAAATTTTGATGATACTTGAAAGAAATTGTTTATTTGAACCATCCTCTTCTCCCTATATGTTTCCAGTAGAAACTTGTTTTCATCTGTGTTCATTTGAAAAATATGCATATATGTGTTTTAATACATTTATCACTTATATATTCTTTTCAACACATCAAGCCCTATGAATTCCCTCTTTTTTGTCACATTCCTTTTTGTTAGCCATCTCTAAATCTCTCAGTGGTTTTGAATTAGTATAGCTTTTGTTCAATTGGTGCAAGTATTCTGTATATTTTATGTATATCAGCAAAGTTATGTATGTCCTGCAGAGGATAAAAACATTTTGAAATCTGCTTTATGTTAAGTACAGTAGTTGAAATATTTTTAAAGTCTAGTTTGTGCTTACATTTATAACCATGACTTAGATATCTAGGAGATGGACAACTGAGGAACTGATAGACCTAGAGTTTGGACAAGCCATGGGTTTAGGAGCATAGATGTACCAAAGTCCTACTGTAAAATATGGCTAAAAATACATTCTTTCTCTGCTTCTACGTGTTAGTACAGCTTTGGCCTGTAGTGAAGGAGAAGGGAGAAGGAATAAAATGTATGTTTTGAACCAAAACCATTCAATCATTTCATTAGGCCCTGGGAAGCCATATGGGAAGTACCAAACAGATGATTTTCAGCTGGTCTATAAACTAGGAAGTATGCAGAGTTTTCCTAAAGTGTATGTCTTAACAGCAGCCACAGTCAGCTTACAAAGATACCAGTTTCACTTGCACAAGGTTCCTTTAGCTTGATTCTGTAACTACTGTAATCACCCTTTAAAGTGTGAGATATCTCCTACTTGAGTTTTAATTCTGATATTGACAGATGTTAGTTCAGTATGGCCAAAACACACAGAAGAAAAAATAGACGGAGGAATGCACAGCTAAGTACCACATGAAATAAGACAGGAATTATTTCAGTTAGCATCACATAACACTCCACAGTAAGGGCAAAAGAGCGTTATTACAGAAAAGCAGTATTTTTTTTTAATATCTCCAACACTCTAAGTATTCTAGAAACTAATTGGTAAATTTAGTAGGATAATGCTAGTTCAAAGTGTTGCCAGCACCTTCAACTGTTATAAAATAATTCCACAGCCCTGTAGTTCTGTAAGACTATCACTGCTTTTCTCTATGCTTTTTAAGACTTTGAAATTCTGCCAATCATATATAGCATATTTATGGGTTCAGTTATTTGCACATTCCTACCCCACTTTACACGTGTCTGCTGTACTCTACATTCTTTGCTTTGCATCTGTGAAAGCCCATAAAAGTCACTTGGGACTATGAAAGTACCAGGGTAAGAGGGAATTTGACCGCATAGTTTGTGAGCTCCTCTAAGGAATCTCCTGTTTAATGCAGCTGGAAAGAATTGGAACAAACTGATGTTAGTTACGGGTAGGGCAACAGATGCAACCTGCAACATTCAGAAATTTCAAACACTGGAAAAACCAATCCTTTCTCTTTAGCGAAAGACAGCATTTCTTTCTGGAAGAAGAAACAGACACACTCCTCTGAAAAAGCCAAGATGTCCAAAGGGTTTCTGTGGCTTGCTAGCCACTGAGATGGGAACTGCCAACAGAAACATCTTGCACTTAGACCAATAACAAACAATATGTTGCTGGAGCCAGCAGCTATTGCCAGTGCTTGAAAAAAAGAAACTCTGGCAACTAACCATGTATTAAAATGAATTCTGAAGTAAGAAAATGCCTTCTTTTCACCACCTACTTAAATATCTTATTTTAGATTGCGCCAAAACTGAAGGGTCAATAATATCCACATTAATTCTGACTGACAATTTCATGGGAAAATCTGGGAAGACCTCTCCCCCCAGATCATTCATATGGAGAACATATTCCAGCTTAGTTTAGCTGGCTGCCATATGTCACTCCTATTCCACCAATAAACATCTCCCAGTATGTGTATCCAGATTAGTGTCCTTCGGTGTATTACAGCCTGGAAAGTGACCGTGGCAACTTCTAACTCAGTATGCAAGACTCATTTATTATTAGAAAGGGTTAAACAAATTTTTTTCATTTCTACTAACATAACCAAGAATGTTGTCTAGAAGCAAACTACAGCATAGTTAGTGCTTACAGTGATGCTCAGGACATGTCCTGTTATAAAATCAGAGAATTTCACCAGTAGATGGAGGACAGTAGGGTAGCAATGTGCCTTTGATCCACCAGGATATCATCTAGGGAGGAAAAAAAATTTCTTATCTGGTAGCTGTTCAAATTTGTTAAGGGTGTTACTTGAAAGGGAGGAAACAAATACTCAAAAAATAACTTCATAAAATAAATAGAGGTTAGAATTGTTCTGTGGTTGTAGAATGGCACAATCTTAAATGATTTTTTATGTAATGTATTTGCTAACATGATGTGTTTTAAATGTGCTGAGCTATTTCCATTGACTGCAGATCTCAGACCACCAGAGTGGTTTTCCTCAGCTTCTTCCACAAAGCCTGCTTCATTCTGCTGACATGTTTCATAACTTTCCTTCGTTATCTGCCTCCATCCTGTTTGGAGCCTGAGGGTATCGTCCTTCATAATCACTCTCTTTAAGCTTCTGCCTGGATTTACTTTCTGCAAAGACAGGTTCTCAGAGCCTTTCTTTTCCTGAATGTTTCATTTACTCCCCCAGCAATCAGCTTCAATAATGTCATGCTGAAAGGAAGTTACTCTTCAGAGCTAGAAAATGTGGCACTATCTGGCTTTCATACTTTGATTTTGGATGTGGGAGTATATCCAGGTCAATGTTGAGTTTTGCATGAATTTGATGGGGAGTCTATTTCCTTATATTTTTGTTCTGAGTATAGAACTTTTTTGGTGTATACATTTCTGTATATCTGAAGTGCTTTCTAGTAGAGGCATGAGTGGAAGGCATAATATTTTGAACAATTTTCTGTGTTTGGCTGACAGAATTAAGGGTTTTGTGCAGTACAGCTCAAACAGCAGAAATCTGGTTTTAAGGTGATGAACACTGAAATTCAGTTAGCAACAATCCTGTTGATACAGGATTTGCATAACTAGTGCAGAGAAGGGCTAATTTAGTGACAGGTGTTCATCCAGGAGCTGAAGATGATCCCCTGCTCTCCCATTGCATCTCTCAAGACCTCAGTATGTCCTATCTCAACAGCACAGAAAAGTCAGTCAGGAATACCAAAGCTGCATCTTCTGGAAGAAATTTGTGCTCAGCATTTTACTTTTACATTTCTTTGATTAAACATGTGTTAATATCTTCCTTTAATTTTTGTTTAAGATAGGGGGGAAGAAACAGCTAATTAAATCCATTCTGTCTTGAAATACATTGTCCATGCTCCTAACAGAAAAAAAAAAACCCTCTTCATTTAGGACACAAAATTTTTCCTATGATATTGCAGGAATCCCAAAGACTTGGAATCCAAGAGCTTCTGACAAGAGCTGAAAATGCAGAACTATAAATATTCAGCATCATCTTCCAGCTATAAGAGTGACATTGATCAGAGAAGGAGAATTCCATTTCATTTACTGTTTATTCACTTAATCTGTCATTATAATAAGAGAAAAATTAAAGTGAATTTATTCTGTGCTTAAAGTTTTCTTTCCTGACCCCTTCACAGATGGGAGATTGGGAAATGGAGCACCTGCAGTCTTACCTGTGGGGTTGGTTTGCAGACACGAGATGTCTTCTGTTCTCATCTACTATCAAGAGAGACTAATGAGACTGTGATTTTGGCAGATGAGTTGTGCTCTAAGCCTAAGCCATCCCTCGTGCAAGCCTGTAATCGCTTTGACTGTCCACCCTCCTGGTATCCTACGGAATGGCAAGAGGTAAGAATGTATGTGTAATCTCATGTTATGCCTGCTGAAAGTAGTCCTTGCACACATTTCAGTGGTCAGAGCACTGGAGCACCTCTCCTATGAAGACAGGCTGGAGAGCTGCTGTAGAGAAGGCTCCAGGGAGACCTTGTAGCAGCCTTGCAGTTCATGAAGTGTGCCTGCAAGAAAGCTGAAGAGGGACTTCTGACAAGGGCGTGTAGTGATAGGAAGAAGGGTAATGGATTTAAACTGAAAGCGGGAAGATTTAGTTTATATATTAGGAAGATATTTTTTAGTGTGAGGATGGTGAGACACGGAAACATGTGGCTCAGGGGAGGTGTGGATGCCCCATTCCTGGAAGTGTTTGAGGCCAGGTTGGATGTAGCTTTGAGCAACCTGGTCTAATGGAAGCTGTCCCTGCCCAGTGGGTGCGTGTGGAGGGGATGGGGTGGGGTGAGACTAGATGAACTTTAAGGTCCCTTCCAATCCAAGCCATTCTATGATTCTATGATTTTGTTTTAGTTCATCAAGAGGAATTATTAACCATTATGACAAGCCATTAAAAAGTGTGCCTCTTTTGCTTTTAAAAAAAATACATCGATGTTTCCAGATGTAAATAATGACTAAAAAAAAAATCTAAACAGCTGGCTATAGATTCCAAATAAAAATATCTGGAATATGTTGGTCAGCTGCAGTGAGTATATTTGGATTTAAAATGTTGAGGTTTCTAGGAATACTGAACTAGAAGGATTAAGGATAAAAGTATCTCTAAAGTGTTTTGAGTATGCCATATATTATCAAATAATAATTTAGTTTAGGACAAGAAACACTCCTCATCCTTCAGTCATGAATGTGTATTCAACACTTCCCTTTGGGAGATGGATGCCTTATTACACTAATGATGAAAGTTGATGTCTACTCAGTGGGTCTGTACAAGGCTTTCCATCTTTAGAAAAGCACCCTGAAATTACTTAATTTGCTGCCATCTGGTTGCGAATGAAAATACTTGTGTAATTCAAAAGACTTAAATATGCTTCTTTAAATAGTTACTATACTGCACAGGAAGAAAGGATCCTGCACTGTTGTCAAGACTAAAGGAAAAATTTGCCATGTGGTGTAGGTACAAGCAAAAAGCCTGTTTTAAATCTTCATTTTTGATGAGTGCAAGTCTTCATTTCATCCTATGAGGAAACCATGAGCACTTGGCATCATCCTTACATACACCTGCTCAGTGTCTGTCTATAACATCTAGTCTTTACTTAACAGCAGGAGATGTTAATGTACTCACGTAATGAAATTGATAAGTCCATGAGGCTGGGAGAGCTTTGGGTTTGGGCAACCAACCCGGTAAAAACACAGGAAAAAAAAAAAAGTAAAAAAAAATTATGGGTAAAAAATCCAGTAAAAAAAATTATGCCAAAGCTAGATAACTAGCCTATGACTTTTGCCCCTTTTGAAAATTTCTAGGCTGTAGTCATAATAAATGTCATATTTGTAAGTAGCAAATAGTATTCTACTAGCACATAAAGTAACACAAGTCAAGCATTTCAAAATTAAGATATGCTACAAGTAGCACCTATGCTTGCTAAAATCCTATAATTGGCCACAGTCCTTACAGAAAGCAATTTTCTGTATGTTTATTTGAACAGTCAGAAGAGAAATACATTATAGTATGTGGAAAAATTTACTTTTTGCTAACAGTGACCATTAACTATAGGCCACCCTAGAACACTATCAAACTTGTTTCTGCTAGAGCTATCTCCAAACATTTTTTTTAACATCATCCTCGACAGTGTAAACATGCATATTTCCACCTGTTTAAAGTCATTTTTGTGACTGTTAAGGGGTCTCAAATGCTGTCTTGTTGAAACGTGTACCAGATCTTAGTGAGGAGGAAGCTTGATTAAGTATAAAGGCTTTAACAACTATATTAATCAGAAATTAATCCAAACTGTTCAGTTCCTACTGCTGCCTTCTCTGGGCAGAGAAAGAACCCATGCTGTAATTCATTGCTGCTGTTCAGCAGCGGTCATGTTGTAACTCTTCTGCCTTACTTCCACAGACTTTTCAGGCTGGCCAACTGTGAACATAACTACTAACTCACAGTGCTCACTGAATATTTCCTTTCACCAGAGGAAAACAGCGCAAAAAATGTACTTCTCTACCTACTGTCTTCTGCCTCTGTTTAGATGAGTACAGTGCCAGAAAAAAAACTCTAATCCATCAAAATCAATTTCCATTCTCTCATTCTTAAGGACATCTGTGTTCCTTCTTTGCACTACCATCATCTTTAAAGGTATTTCCACCCTGTAGGAAAGCCAGGCCTTGCAGCTCAGTCTCACACAGGTTTCACATGGATGACCTCCATGTGAAAACCTGCACTATGAGGCCTGTGCTTTACACCTAGAGATTATTACAGCTTTTGGCTTCTGAGATGTGGAAAGAAAAAAAAAACATTTGGACAGGATGTTGGTGGCTGAGAGAACTTCAGGAGGTTACCTCCAGTCATGAAGCAAAGGATTCCTCCTGCGGGAGGATTTCTTTCCTTGCGTTAAGGGACCCACAACACCTCCCTTCTCCCCAGGTTCCTGAGAGGGTTCCCCCCATATAGGGAGATGAAGACAGGAAGGTGCCTTCCTCACCCTAGAGAAGATCCTTTAAAGCTCCACCAACATGATAGGGTAAAATCTGTTCTCCACACAGCCTGGTTTCAAAAAATTTCTTTGATTTCATCTGTGGAGTTTGTGGTGCTTTTCAGAGCACTCCCTCACACTGGTTTAATGGAAACAAAAAAACTCCAAACAAAATATTTAAACTATAATGAGCAGTGTTTTCTTTTCTAAGCCCTTTTATGCTTGTAAGGAAGGATTGTCTGAATTTAATGCCGTTTGAAGCCCCAGTGTTCCTGGCAGATAAACACACAATAATTATCAATGTTGTAACGTTACAAACTATTTTTATAACATCTCTTTACAGATTCCAGACTATTTCTTTTTAAATAGTTCTGCTTCTTAACTAAATGCATTAGGATATTTATCTCATTTTCACTAGTGTGCTGCTGGAGGAAAGTGTATATAAGCTTTCATTTTTACAACGCCCTGTAAATATCTATTCTGAATACCTGAAATGGGGCACATCCATTAGTAAATCTTTATCCACCTTTGTTTTATTACCAAATAAATGCTATAGACACAGTCCCAACATTCTTTATTAGCTCTTGTCTGCTGTCTTTACTCCAAAGATAATTAGAACAAATGACTTGAAAATAAAAGTCAACATGGTAAAACTGGTAAAATTTTCATATATTTTCCTAGATGTTTTAAATCCATACCGTAAAGTCTCTTCTAAATCTTCAAATGTCAGAACTTAGAAAACAACTGAGAGACCTTTTGAGAAAAAAGTGTTTACTCCTTTTGCAGGGGCTTTATCTTACTGTTGAATCTTAGCAGAGAATTCATTTTTGAGAGTAAGTAAAAAACCTGTACTGTTGTACACCTTAAGTAGAGGGCAATGTAAAATTAAACCATATGGGAGGCTGTGGAAAGGGACCTGGGGGTCCTGGATGATGGCAAGTTGAATATGAGTGTCATGGGTTGACCCTGGCTGGGTGCCAGGCACCCAACGAAAGCCACTTGCTCACTCCCTCCACAACTGGACAGAGGGGAGAAAATGTAACAAAGGGTTCATGAGCTGAGCTAAGGGCCAGGAGAGTTCATTCATCAAATACCATTATGGGCAAAACAGGCTCAGGCTTAAAGATATGGAAGTGAATTTATTACACTAACAGAATCCAAGCAGAATAATAAGAGGTAAAATAAGCCCTTAGAAAAACCTTCCACCCCAACTCCCTCCTCCCAGCTCTACCTCCTACCCCAACGGCGCAGGTAGACTGGGAATGGGGGTTTTGGTCAGTCCATCATCCATGGCTTCTCCCACTGCTCAGGGAGAGGAATCATTTTCCCCTGCCACCATGGGGCCCCTCCCACAGGAGACAATTCTCCAGGGACTTCTCTGACATGAGTCTATCTCAGGAACAACAGCTCCCTGTGACCTGCTGCACTGTGAGTCCATCCCACGGGCAGCAGCCCCCTCAGACTGCTGCGGTGTGGGTCACTCCTCCACGGGGTGCAGTCCTTCAAGGACAGGCTGCTCCAGCCTGGGAGCAGGGCCCCTCTCTCCATGGGTGTCCCACAGGATTACACCTTCTGTCCAAGTATCCACCTGCTCTGGTGTGGGCTCCTCCACAGCCTACAGGTGGATCTCTGCAGCCCCGTGGGCCTCCATGGGCTGCAGGGGCACAGCTGCTTCACCACGGGCCACAAAGGAATCTCTGCTCTGGCACCTGGAGCACCTCCTCACCTCCTCCTTCACTGACCTTGGTGTCTGCAGAGTTGTTCCTCTCACATATTCTCACCTCTCTCTGCTCTGGCTAAAATTAAAACTGCGCCACCCACATTGTTTCAATTTTCTTCTTAAATCTGTTATCACAGAGGCATTACCACCAGCCAGGCCCTGCAAAACCAATACAATGAGTCAGCAGTGCCCTGGCAACCAGGAGAGCCCAGAATCACCAGCTGGGCAAGAGAGGGCATTGTCCCGCTCTGCTCTGCACTGGGACAGCCTCACTTCAAGTGCTGGGGGCAGTTTTGGGCACTATAATATGAGAAAGACATTAAGCTATTAGAGAGCATCCAAAGGAGGGCAATGAGGCTGGTGAAGCGTGAGGAGGAGAAACCATATGAGTAACAGCTTAGGTTATTTGGGCTGTTCAGCCTGGAGAAGAGACTGAGAAGGACAGATCTCATTGCAGTTACAACTTCCATGTGAGGGGAGGAGGAGAGGCAGGCACTGATCTCTCCTCTGGGGTGAGTAGTGACCAGGGAATGGCCTGAAGTTGTGTCAGGGAAGGTTTAGGTTGGCTATCAGGCAATGGTTTTTCACCCAGGGCACAGAAACAGGCTCCCCAGAGAAGTGGTCAGAGCACCAGCCCGTCTGAGTTCAAGAAGTGTTTGGACAACGCTCTCAGGCACATGGTGTAGATTTTTGGGGTGTCCTGTGCAGAGACAACGCTTTGTATGTGAATGAAGTCCAAGAAGCAAGAAAATGTTTACTCTTTTATCTGTTAGTGTTGAAAGGGCAGAGAGACTTCCTGAGATTTGATTGATTGACAGTAGGAACATGCATTTGTGGCATACCTAGTGTCTAACCTATTTTGTCTCTTGTATATGATAGCAGTCCTTAGGCAATCTTGGAAGAATACTTTTAATCATATTTTTCTTCCTCCTCAGGAATGAATTGTCCTCGAATGAAAGGTTGATAAACATTTTATTCTGTTAAAGACTAATGTTTTCCTTGCTTAATTTTTTTGAAGCCTTTGAGCTTTGTAACATTCTAAATAAGTAGGACAAAAGCTAATTGTACACATTGAACAGCAAACCAAACAGAATATAAAATGTCTATCTGCATTTCCTTTCTATCTTCCAAGGAAAATGTACACCCTAAATATTCAGGCTAACATTAAAGTTCATGCAGCTCTCTATCTAAGAGAGAAGGACCTTTCACGACAGCACGATTTTATAAAACACTCTCTTTTTAACTGCTTAAATTTTAATATTTCTTCATATGATTGTCTGCTTTCTTGAATAATTGCCATGTTGCAAGCTATAAGCAACTCCTGGTCGTATCAGTGTAATGCAAGCTCTTCCTTTCCTTTGCTAGAAAAAGGGAGAAAAGGAGTTGAGCTGGCTGGACTGTGCAGAACTGGGAGCCTGTTACCAGCCTCAGGGAAAGAATCCTCAGGAAAAAGGGCTGAGCAACCAAGTTTACAAAAAATATTCAGGAAATACTAATACTATATTTGGTTATCAAAATTTCCTGCCCTGTGTGAGTAGAAAAATGGATACAGAGAGGGATATTTACATTAAAGACAGAGGAGATGTGTGTTCTCTGGATAGTAATCATCTCGATTTACTTATGTGGACAAGACTTTTCCACTCTCTCTGACACTGTTAGTAGCACAGTCAGAGCTCAAAGACATTAGTATTTAGATTCTCCACATCACATGCAAGTGTCTCATTTTCCAGGTTGAAAGGACAAATTTTCCACCTCCATACTGCAATGCTGACTCATTGTTTCCTTGTCTTTTATACCAATACCTTAAAACAGAACATTTCAGAAATACTGAAGCAGTTTTTCTATATATTAGCAAAATAAGCTGCTTCGACTTCCAAAATATTTTTGACGTTTTTAGAAGCAGTCTACCTTGATGTCTCTGGAATTTTTGTTTTGTATTTTTTGTTTGGCCAAAACCGAGTGCTGATTTCTACCGAAATTCACAAGTGAGTTTTGCTGCAAGCTGTGTGGTGCAGATGTGATGTGAGGTGGCCGACTCTTTCCTCACAGTGCTCACAGACCTGTGGCGGTGGTGTGCAGAAGCGAGATACACTTTGTAAGCAGCGCCTGGCAGATGGAAGCTTGTTAGAGCTGCCAGAAACCTTCTGCTCCATGCCAAGGACAGTTACACAACAAGCCTGCGAAAATGAGGATTGTCCCAATGAGTGGCTTCTCTCTGACTGGACCCAGGTATGTTATTCATATGCATGAGTATTGTACAGTTCTTGGAGATAAAGTTCCTGATCAAATGGGGATAGAGCAGGCAAATTAGGTCAGACTCCACAAAGCATGTTATGCCCAGTTTTGTCCTGTAATCTGTCCTGATCCTGGCTGGGGGTGTTATCCCTAGCTCCATGTTCCTCTTTGGTGATCACCTCCACAGATGTGCTTTAGCCATCTGGCCAAACCATTAAGTCCCTTCTAGTGTAAACACAAGTCATGCTCAAAACAATAAATCCTGTCTCTCTGCACACCTATGTGTATATTCATCCAAGGCATCAATGCAGAGTAATCTTTACTACCCTAAGATAAATACTCTTTGTTTCTGAAGCCTAGCTGTTCTTATGTCAGTAGGCTCTTCCTCCTGGGGCTACTCCAGCCCTTTCCTTATGATAAAGAGAAGAGAAAAGAAGAGAAGGGGAGGGAATGGGAGAGAAGGGGAAGGGGAAGGGAGGAGAGATACTATAATATAATTTGACGTTATAAGGTCAAAGCAAAGGTAAAAGTTCATGCCAGTAAGCATGTAAATCACTCCATATTTTGTAGTCTCTGCCACCATCTTCAAGTTCTTTTTCATTAAGGTAGTGGAAATTGTCCTGTGGAAATTGTAAAAGAAATGCCAATCACGTCATAGAGCTGTCCCACCTGCACCTTTCTTACGGTGATCTGTCTGAACATGTTACTTGTTAGTAATTAGTGGATGTTGTCATAAAGTCTTCTGGCAGGAGACTGCCACATAGCCATTCTGGCAGTGGAGATGATAATTACGGTGCTCTACCCATTTTCCAGCTCTTTAGGCCTGCTGCCTGGGTCCAGGTGCAGAGGCACTGCCTGTATTTCACTTTCTGTGATGCTGTATACATAAATATGAAACTGAGTAGGCATGATGAAGTCCATCAAACAATGTCCACCTCTGCATCAACTACCATGGTCTGGTATTAGAGGGTCTGTACTCTTCTGTGTAAGCCATGTGTACTAACTACTAGGCTGAGGTAATTAATTGCTAACTAAAGCACTCATCCCTTTATTATTTCTAACAGATTTGCAACAGCTAAGATCAAAGATTAAGCTTAGGCCAGATTTTATCAGACCAGAATGCAACAGATCTGCAACTCAGTGAGGTCTGCTCTTGCATATGAGCAGGAGCTTTTCCAGCCAGCAGACACAGACACATAGAAACAAAGTGCAAAGACTGGCTTTGAACTGTAGTACAGTACCATTAAAAGAAGGGTCACCATCTGACAGAAAAGAAGTGCAAAAGGGAGCATGGAAAGAGTTGAAGCCTTACAGGACAGCAAATAACATGTATTTCATCTCAGCACTCTTTGTAGCTGCATGGTCAGACGCTGCTCTGTTTTATTCCACTGCAACATTTTGAAAACTGTAACTGTTCTATGCTGTAGTATGCGTATACAATGTGGATATGGGAGATGAGGGGGGAGTATGTGACCAAGAACACCCTTTTTGTTTTTCCTGATATTTCTCATCCTGTTCCTAGTGTTCAGTGAGCTGTGGAGAAGGCACACAGAGTCGAAATGCTATTTGCAGAAAGATGCTGAAAACTGGGGGCTTTGTTATCATCAATTCCTCACTCTGCCTCCCTTTGCCATTCTCATCCTTGATCAGGCCCTGTGCACTAGGCCCCTGTGCAAGTAAGTGGACAAGGTGTTTGGCAGTGTCTGGGGGAAAGGGGCTTGGAAATCCATTCTATTTCCTGCTCCATAGCCTTCTTTTGTGCTAGTGTTACTCAGTCTTGTGGCACGGGTTTTTCTGTCTGTGAACAAGTCAAGCCAGTGGAGAAGAGCTACAGATTTTATTAATGCAGCTGGATGTGAGTCAATGTGCTGGAAGGGAACTACTAGTTTCTGGAAGAATTGGCTCAAAATTCTGACCAAAATCTAGATGTAAATTTCACAACTGGAATATAGAGACTCAGAGATACAGCACAGCAGCCTGAGGGCAGGTGCAAATAAACTCCTGCTAGAACAGCTGCAAGGAAAATGGTTGGTAAGGGATTTTGCTGACTATCATTTTAAAACATGTTATTTCATCATGTCACTCAGAATCCTCTATGACTCGGGATTCTTAATGAACCATACAACACAAGTTAGATGTAATTTTTGTTGGTATTGCATGTATTAGCTGCTGCCCTTCACAAGTCCCCCTGTATACTCTTCCCTAGTTTGCAGGAAGCCAGCTGTATATGTGAAAGTCAGCCTAGCTTCAGCTTGACTCTGAAACTTCTCAATGTTGGATATGTAGGGAGAAAAAAAGATCTGACATTTAGAACCAATGATTGGGCCAAATGTTGTATGGTATTTACTAGTAATTTACCTATGCAGCTTTATTTAGTGCTTTATAATAAAGGTCTCTGACATAAAGATGTGGAAACTGGAAGGACACACTGAATTAGTGCACTTTAATAGTATTTACCAAGATTTTAAGCCTAGTCCAGAGAGTTTTGTTCTGTTCAGTGTTACTCCTTATGAAGAGTTCCATTCTTCCTTGCTGTTGTGAGCTGCAAGATCATGTTGCCTTTGAAGGTTTATATAGTAAACGCTTGTCTATCCAGTGCATTTCTTAAGAAATGTCTTTATTTAAGTATTTTAATAACAAGAACTATATTTCCACTCAAGTTTGCTCTCTCCCATAATGCTTTTGTCCCTGGTTCTTTGGTTACTGCATGTACTCTGGGCTACTTTTGCATTCCTCAAGTGTGTCTTGTTATTCCTCTTACTTTGATTGTTCTAATGTAATGTCCAGCAACTGGTGGCCAGTTTCTCCCATTACTATCTAAAGGGTCAAATCCTGCCAGCAACAATGTACTGCTTGTTTTGTTTAATGGTATCACATAATAATAATATAATGATATTTCAGGGCACAACAGACCAGCTCATAAGCAAAGCCCCCATATTATGGCTGTAAAGCAAGTTTACATCCAGACAAGGAAGCAGAAGAAGCTACAGTTCATTGTGGGTGGGTATGCCTACCTGCTGCCCAAAACTTCTGTTATCCTCCGATGCCCTACAAGGAGGTTCCGGAAATCAATGATCACTTGGGAGAAAGATGACAAGAGGCTCATCAGCTCAGCTCACATCACCATTGCACCCTACGGCTACATGAAAATCCGTCATTTGAAGCCTGCAGATGCTGGGACATACACCTGCACAGCAGGGCCAGCCCAGGAGCATTTCATAATTAAACTGATTGGAAGTAACAAGAAGATCATTGCTGGGCAGCCAGCAGCTCTTAGGGAGGAAGAGGCTATGAGAAAGGCCAGCTTAAATGAAGCCTTGCGAACAGAGGATAAATATCTCAATGGGATTTTCTTCAATGGTAGCAAGTCTGAAATGCAAGGGCACCTCGCTAACCCCAGCAGATGGTATGACAATATTGTCTCAAGGCTGCTACAGCTCAGGGGCTGGCCAGGGGAAAATCTGGGGTCCTGGGAAGCCGAGGAGTCCATAGAGAGAAATGCATCCTCAGAAGAGGACCAGAGCCGGGAGCATAGCTTACCATTTACTATGGTCACAGAGCAGAAACGCTTGGATGATATCATAAGGAATTTGTCTCAACAGCCTGAAGAGCTTAAAGGTATCTACACTGAGCAGCTTGTTGTACATCTGGCTCACGAGGTTTTCAAGAGCCGCTTGGAGCACCAGGAATTTGTCCTCAAAGCATCAAGGCGAAAAGTTGATTCAGCCTCAGTGGAGTACCCTTTCCACAGACATGTTTCTGGATTTACCAGCTCCCTGAGGACATCATCTGCTGAAACATTTCTTCCCACTTCTGTTGACCAGGCAAATGGTTTGCACAGACCTCATCAAAAGCCTGCCATCCTCCGAAAGATTTCAGCAGCACAACAACTTTCTGCTTCAGAGGTTGTGACCCACCTGGGACAGACAGTGGTCCTAGCAAGTGGCACCCTGAGCGTGCTGCTTCACTGCGAAGCTGTGGGAAACCCAAAGCCCACCATCAGCTGGGCTAAGAATGGAGAGGAAGTGAAATACAATGATAGGTAAAACACATTATTTAACTTTTAAGCAAATAGTTGATATTTTGATACTTGAGTTTCCATGTTTTACTGCCTGTCAGTCCCATGGACACAACCTGTTTTGCTGTAGTCTGGTTTCATAGCAGAAAAAAGGGCAAATACATGTGAAGTGGTGAATAGGGTAAGCAGAGCACTGTAACTGTTCAGCAAGGTCTGGATGGTGGTTTGGGCTGGTGTGGCAAACAGGAACTTTGCTGCTGTTTGCGTAAGTATAAAAGAAGGAATTGTAAAGTACTACAGCAGGTAAGTGCCTAATGCAGTCAACAAGACACTCTGCAGCCAGAGACTGGGAGCTTTAGTTTATTTTCCCATATGAAGGTGGAGACTTTTGCTCTGAAGATTGATATTGAGATATGAAAATTGGTTGTTAGTTATTACTATTATCCTCTCAGAGATATTAATTGCATTTCTCACAGTGCTCCAGCACGGTCTGAGAGAAATTGTTGTGATAGGAGAAGATGGAGGAAGTGATGCTTTGACCTTCCATATATGTATCTATGCGGAAAACTGCCCCAGAACAACCTCAGGGGGCATTACAATCACCATTTATTGCATATGTTCTGATGGAGGCTGCAGGCTGTGCAACCACACTTCATGGCTGTGCTGTCATCTCAACAGACTGATCTTTTAGCATTAGTCTTCTGATGTGACTTGATGAATCCTCATCTGTTTAAACTCCAGAACGCTGGTCCCAGGTGTAACCTGAGAAGTTGAGTAACAAAATACTTTTATCAGTTTATAGGTCCTTCTTTTTTGTACAACTGGATCACTCAAAAAATAATTGTTTTCTGTAATGATCTGAATTTCCTTGTTCTTGCCTCTCTGTCCAAAGGCTAGTAAAGACATTAAATCTCACCCACAAAAAAAGGTAACTTTTGAAGGGATAGAAGTCACTAAGAACAACACTGTATCTCTGGTGGAAATCACATGCAGTCATAATCAAAACTTGAACCTATAGAATCCCTTCATTTGCACCTATTTCTGTGGAAATATCTTTATGCCACCCTCCAAAAAAAGGTTCATATATAGATTTTCATCCAGTGGTTATATCCCATTAGAATTTGCCATTAAGGGATTTTTTTTTTTCTCTACTTGAAATGATTGTAACTCCTGTGGTATGCATGAAAGGGAAGGGACATTACATCAAGTCCACATGTGAGGAATGCTGGACACTACACTCATGAGAAAATGGCAAGTTTATTTCACAACCTGTAAGTTGTCATGATGTCATAACAGGTAGATTAATTTAGCTGGAATAAAATAGTCTGATATGATTTCTGAAGTTATAGTTCAGATTTTTTTTATATATAATTTTACAACTCCTTTTCAACCATTTTTTTCCATTCAGTTGGCTGAAATAGCCTTAAATGTTGTGTTCTGTTTCTGAATTATCAGGTAATTGTGTGTGTGCTCAAAATTTTTATGAGAAAGACTCAGGAAAGTATAATTTCTTTTCTAGTTAGTAGCAATTTTCATTGACAACTCTTGTTTAAATATTGAGGCAGTTTCCTCTTTATTAACTTCCTTCTATACTCATCATTTATGGTATGTCCAGTTTGGTGTGTGGCAGAAGAAATGACCATGCTCTGAGTTTCAGATGTAACTCAACACCTTTTAACTTTAAAGTTAATGGAAGTTTAAAAATCATGGTGTGTAAAAAAATTGAGTTGTGGATTTTTTTGCTGGGTTCTTTAACAGCAGTTTTACTGGTTTTGGCTCAGAATGCTCTTGTTACCTGTCAGTCAGCTGTGTGAATGAAAGCTGCAGTTTAAGCAGTCTCACAGTGTGCTGCTGTAAACTGCCAGGCCATTTACATGCAGTGGTGTCTGGTATGCTTGAGCTGTCTTTTGTCTCTGCAGTTTGTCGTCTTCATACTGTGCCAGCCACTGAATGGAGAAGAAAACCCAATTTTCCAGCCCACCTCTGTCTTAATGGGAATAAGAAAATAAATATAGGTGGGCTTTCCTGTATCAGTATCAAAGACGCACGTTTCTGTTGAGGAAGGCCAGAGAGTAGTGCTGAAGTTCCTCAGGTCATGTCCTATTGAATATACTGAGATTCCAGAAGTACTTGGTTTGTATTGTGATTTCTAGAGTGTAGGCTGCTGGTTTTAGATTGTGATAGCTACCTGTATTGTATATCCAAACATTGAGATAAAGGCATTCAATTTCATGCATTTTGGCCATGGATTTGGTCTGAACTGGTGATGTCCAGTAATGGTGATTGATGTATGGCTCCATTGCCATTGCCCCATTCCATGAGCTGTTTTGTCCAATTAAAGGTATGACTCTTACTGCATAGCTACCGTTGCAAAAAATTAATTTATTTAGCTTTACTCTAGGTATGGTCACAAGAAGGTATAACAAAGACCCTAAAAAAGTGCTGGTTTTCAGTTGCGCAATAAAATGAAAACATGTGATACAAAAAGCTGGAGCAGTTGAAAATATCTGTGGTTCCAGTAAAAGATCCACAACTTGTGTCTGCATATTGAGTCTGAGCGCATATTTAACAGAAGTGTCCATACTCTCTCCCAAGGTTAAAGTGTCAACACCAGCATGGGTTCTGAGTGCCATTTCAGAGCCTGCTAGTATCTATACCAAAGTCTGTAGACTTCCGTATATGTTAGAAAATATTTTACTTTAAAGAAAATTCGGTTTAATTCCTTAAGAATCAGTTTTAAAAGTGAAAAATCTTTGAGGAATTTATGCATTGTTTAGTAAGCCTTCCAAGTATGCTGCAGTTTGTATCCCTGGGGATCCATTGGAACTTGATAATTCAACTTTTCTAAAACAGAAATAAGTTTTATAAATGGACATGAAACAGCTTGTGAACAGTAAGTAATACAGAGTTAGGTGTTTGTGAGGTGCCAGCTGAAGTAGTCATTGATATATGTCCCGCAAAATACACTTTTGTCTTGGAGGCAATGTGGTGTGGAGCAGCTGAGATGAGACTGATTAGACAATAAACTGTATTATTTTAAGTCCATAAATGAGATTCTGAAGACATGGTGGTGACAGAAAGAATTGCTACAGCTGGTAAATACCTAACAAAAATAGCAATCTACAAGCAAGTGGGGAATTCAGCCAAAACAGTTCTATACAAAGAGGAATAATAAATGATCTGCTTTCAAGGAAAGCAGCTAGCCAAATTGTGATACACAAATACAAGAAAGAATTATTGAAAAAAAGAGGACATTATGTTTGTTTCTGGAGAAGGACATTGAAACTTGGGTTGAAAAGATGGGAAGATGGAGCTGTGCTGGAATTTATTTTTTTGTAAAGACAAGTATCTACCTGGACTATTTCTATTTCTAAAAATATTTCTGATGGGTCTTGAGGTGACTTAAGCTGACAGAGATTTACGTTAGCAGAGGTGATTAACAACAAACAAATTATGCATCTTTGTGTTTTTTAAGGTGTAGTATTAGGCAAGTTCTTTCCTCAACCTGAAGGTGACAAAAATATTTATTAAAATGCTTTTAGGGGGCTTGTAGGCATCAGTTTGATGTAGGACTGGAAGATCTGCCTACATACTATATTTGCACGCATGCCGACAGAACACACGGAATTTCTAAGTGTTAGAGGCTGGTATAATCTGGGACAACGTGTGAAGCTGTAATGAATTCCATGTTGCGATTGAAGCAGTCAGTGTTAAACTGGAAATTTTGCATGTGAGATACAGATGCATGCTAACACTAGTTCTGTAAGTTAAAAAATCTGTTAGTTGCAGTCACTCTTAGGAGTGGCTATCTAGTAAGTCCTACTTATGACTAAGAGGTAAGAGAAACATCCTTGACTGCAGGAGTGGGAAGGGATTTCAGCCGTTGGTGGTTTTTTTGTGTGCAAGCATAGATGCAATTTTAAAAGTATTAATGTTTGTTTTGCAAATGTGTATTTTTTTAAGCATTTATAAAACTTGTTTAACAACAGGCGGCTCTTTTATTAATAATGGCTATTTTTGTTATTACTCACAAAGGGGTAAAAAAACTCTGGAGTTTTTTCCTATAACAGCTTTTGCTGGGTGGCCTTAATCTGATTTGTTTTAGAGATCTACCACCCACAGTGTTGTTCAAAATCAAGTATCTGTGGCTTTTTGGACAATGGTTTTCTTTGTGGGGATGGGATTGTAGAGAAACTCATCAGTTCCAGGATCTGTGAGCAGACTTTTATTGCATGTGTTTTACAGGCATAACCCTCCCCCACTTTCACCCTTGCCATTGTCAATCACAGCCTCAGCTAAGAGTTTAGGTGCAACAGCTGCTGAAAGTTGCTGATGAGAACAATGAGAACAGATTTTATCAACAGTTTCAGCTAAAAAGAAAATTAAGAGAAGGGAACAGAAATTATGAAATACACTGTGCTGAAAATAAGGGTACATAAGCATTGACAAGAGCCCATGAACTGAATTCTTGCTGAAACAGGTATACATCAGGACCTGATGATTTATACCACTGCAAAACCAGACAGTGAAAAGAAACAACTCCTAACAACACTAAGGCCATATTAATTCCACGTAACCATAGGCACTACACTGAGATCATGATAGGCTCCATTTACTGGCAGAGGAAATAAACAGTTGGTTCAGCCGAAGGAGGAGCTGAGTGTACCTCTCTGTCCTCACTGACTATTAGGGGAGCAACAAGACTGCCAAGTTTGTACAAGCTCCCCATCAATAAAAGAATATGAACCTATTTCAGGGTTTAACACTGAGCCTGTGGTTCACTTCACTTCTTTCTGCGTACCTTCAGGTTTCATGATTTTTCCCTTGCAATTATTTGTCTTTTTCTTTGCTGTTGCTACTCCTATATTGCAGAACTGGAAGACAGCAAGGCTAGGGAACTCATTCAACATTATGCAGAAGTGGCACAGCAGAGCAGGAGGTTTCACTGGGCAGATGTCCTAATTACATGGCAGTTTTTCTCTAGTACACATACCAACAGTAGAAGAATTGGGAATGAGACTGAAATTTAATTTAAGTAATCACAATTTAACAGTCTCAATGTAAGAATTTAAATTTCTTGATAGATTTTTAAATATAAACTAAAGGCCTGGGCCTGACCTCTAAAAAAATATTACCTAAACCTGAAAATTCCCAGTAAACATGTTCATGTTCACATGCACTAAGAGAATATTACATCTTTCTTTCTGCTTTATGCCAGGATGCTCCTTCAGCCTGATGACTCCTTGCAGATTCTCGCACCTGTGGAAGCTGATGTGGGTTTCTATGCTTGCAATGCATCCAATGCCCTGGGCTCTGATTCTGTTTCCATTGCTGTCACCTTAGCAGGTAATAGTTCAACCTTTGTGCTTGCAGAATGGTCCATGTGACTTGTGTGATTTTTGATGGAAGTTGTATGTGAGGGAAGAGATGGCTGTTAGAGCTGGCTGTGTTAAGTGGGTCAACAGAGGTACACCGGGGAAAACACACGGGGTCAGCTCAGCAAAAACCTGAGGAGTAGTCCCACTTTCATTGATAGTTTGTGAGGTTTATGTATTTCCGCAAGACTTCAATGCTTCTTCTCACTTGCATCTGACACATACTCCTAAAACAGTGCTTATCCTGGTGATTTGCAGCCTTTATGGGCAGTGCAGGCCAAGCCTGCCAGCTTCTGTACCTCATTTTAAACCTGCTGCTGATCTCTTCAGGTCTAACAGACGGACTGATGGACTTACACAGATGTACATTAGGCAAGTTAGAAATCTTCCAGAACTGAAGAGCTGCCCTGTGCAGGATCAAACCCTGTGTCATATTTGATCACAGGCATGGCTGACACTGTTTCAATTGCTAGCAAATAGAGGTTCTCAGTGAATTAGATTACATGTTTCTATGTCTCCAGTAACACTTGGGTTCTGAAGCAGACAATATCCTGTGCTGGTTTAGAATGCAGTTCTAAAGAAAACTCATCCAGATAAAAAACAAGGGAAAAGGGAGGTGGAAGAATGAATATAGCTTCTTCAAGGTTCCTTGGCAGACATCCTCAGCAGGCTCACAAACAGAACTAGAAGGGTGGAGCAGCAAATATGAATGAAGAGCTTTTGAGTAAGATGAAGAACAGACAATGACAGCTAACGACTGTGACAAGGCAGAGAGGTCTTACAGAAGAAGGACCCTGTTTATCACCAAGGCAAAAGGAAACACATTAGGAATGCTGGAAAGCTTATTTTTCAGACGTCCCCATTTCAGCATGTGGAAATGTTTGGAGGCCTGCAATGCATAGGCAGCGAACACCAGCTGCCAGTGTATCCATGTATGACTAGAGGAAGGAATAGCTGTTGATAAGCTTTAATTTTTAAAAGTAAGTTTTTTACACCAAACACAGAGAAAATGTCAGTTAAGAGAAGCATAAAGAAAATGTAAGAATGCAGCAGTGGACAGCAGTGAAGCTCAGATGATTGGTAAATCATCTAGAAAGAGACTTAGTCTTGTGCCTTAGGAGAACAGCTGGATCTTCCAGAGTGAAAAAGGAAGATCTGCATCAGAGGTACATATTACCTGTATGCAAAACCAAGGAGACTGGTCCTTTTTACACTGCAACTGTCAGGAATGCCTTTGCTGAATCCCAGGCAGCAGGTAGTGGTGCTGCTGTTAAGATAGTATCATATTTTAGAAGGAGCAACTCCACACTAGACCTCTTACATTGCATCAGCATTAAGCTGAACATGAGGTTAAAAAACCCATCAGTTAAAACTGCTATTCTCTCCACATTGTTCCAGTGAGTGTAAAAGCCATAGTCTTTGTACAACGTGATATGTGGAGACAATTTTGCCTGACACTATAGAAAAGTAAACTGAGCATTATATATACATGTGGCACAGGAAGGCTATTAACCTTTTGATTATAATTAATTATCAAAGCTATAATTTAATCTTTTAAGTGAATTAACATTCACGCATCCCAGACTCAAACTGAACTTTTCTTCAGAACTGATATACATTTCCATCTCACATCCAAGGCAAAGAGCTGAACAGCCTATAAAATGAGACCATAAATATCAAAGTGAAATACTGAGCAGTTTTTGGAACAAAGTAACAATCTTTTTGGCATAATGGAAGTATTTTCTCCAAAAAACCTGGAAAGCTGAGATCATCTTTAGAGGGATCAGGAGTGGGGCCACAAACTTATTTCATTGAAGAATTTTCTGATTCATTTAACACATGCATGGAAAAAAAGACAGTGGAATATGTTCCCTTCTTTTTGTCTCAATGGTTTCCTACTCGTTTATGGGTTGAACAGCTAAAAGATTTTTAATCTTTTGATGGGATTGTGGAAACCAGTCAGGAAAATAACAGGGTGATGGATAACTGAGGAATTTTTCTTCCTTTTCTTTAGACTTTCCCACAAAGTATCAAAACTTTTGGAGGTATTTCAATGATAAAATGTAATATTTCACTGAGCTATTCTTGGGCATTAAAAGCACTGTAGTAACAGTGGTATGCATTAATATTGTTTATGTCCCTCATCTTGTGCTAGCCATTATGAGAAAACTTTCTGGTTATGGTCTGGTCTTCCCCATCCCAGTGTTTCCACTGTAGGTTAAAGAAACCATGGTCAATGTGTAGAAACAGCTTGCATGTTGCTCTAAGCTTCCTCCACTGTGAATGTGCCTGTAGCTATCACTCAGGCTCCTATGTTTGATCTTTGGTAAAATGTGATATTGCCATTGCAGCACCAGGCAAGGATCTTGCTGCAGCTCCACAAACATGCTAGTGTTTATTGATTCAGCTGGTTCTCCTGTATGTCCGTGTGGCTTTAATGTTATTCTGCCTCTACTGCAAGTGTACTTTTTCTTTTTTCAAGACAGCTTAACCCATGGAATTTGGTGACACTGAAATATTTTAAAAAGCAGGTGGCCTCATACTTCAGCATTTTTCCTTACCCACCTGTCTGGTCTGTGTAGTTTCACAGAGTGTTCCACCCCATCTATCCCATGTGAGTCCAATGTGCTTGGTCTGACTACCTGTGGTGCTTTTTTTATGCAGGAAAGCCACTGATAAAGGTATCAAGAGCTACCGTGATCAACACTGAATCACCTACTGTCACTGTTGATATTGGAAGCATGGTGAAAACAATCCAGAAAGCAAATGTTACCATTAACTGCCAGGTTGCAGGTAAAAAATTGCTCTATCTCTAATGCAGGTGTCTTCAGTTACAAATTTCTTCGGGATTCTTTGCTAAATTGGTATCTCTATTGGCAGCTGTGTGAAATTGCAAGGTTTTCCTAGGGCTCAGGCAAACATCATTGCTTCCATTAATTCTTATCAAAGAACTTGTCCTCATTTTATCCATATCATACCAGGCAAGTGTAGTGGCTTAAGAAAATTGGGCTGAAACAATACAGCAAGCATCGTTGTTGGAGATAAACCATGTGATGTGGATGCAACAAAACTGATACACATGCCTACATGTTAGGGATGCTTGGTGAGAATATACAAGCATGGACTGATTAGTTTCCTCATTGATGGGTTTTTTAAAGATCACTTCAGTTAGTTTCTTCTTTTCCTGCCAAACTGTTATTTTACATGAAAGGCATGTTAGCACTCTCTTTCCTTCTGTTTTTTCCTTTTTTATTGTTTTCATCTTGGTAGTGCAGTAGGTCAGAGGAATTATACTGGAACAAGATTCTCCCTAAAACTGTTTTACAGTCAGAGACTAAATGACCCTCAGTCTTACAATGATAGTTTGCCTGTTTCCAATGGTAACCAAAATAGGTTGACCTTATCTGTGTGTGTCAGTCCTACAGCTGTTGGTGGAAATGGTGTAGATAACAGGAGGAGGAGTGAGGCAAGAGAGAGAGCTGGGAAATCTCTAAAGACCCAGGGTCAGACTTGATTTATTACACTTTCATGCATAATATGAGGGGGCATAGGATGGAAGGGAGCAACTTGTAAAACATAAAGTGAGCCATGTTAAGTATTACATATCTGCCATGGAGACTTGTATGAAGTCCCTTAGACCCTTGCTTTATCTTCTTATCCATAGCAGCTACTTCAGATAACTCTAAATAAGCATCTGTACTGCAACGATACAAATGTCCTGGGTTTTTCACACTTTGTGCTCGCTTTGAGCACTCAGTGGTTGTAAGTTTTCCTTTTTCAAGTGCTGCCAATCACACCTCTAGACAAATTCTAACTTGAAAAGAGTACTTGTCTCAAGCTTCACCATTTCTTCTTCTGTCCTTTAGCAAAGCATATGCAATAGCTGTGCATATTATGATTGCAATAGCAAAACATTGGGCTGTGATCACAGTTTATTAATTACTCTCAGTGGGCAGAATGAAAGAAAAGTACAGTATCGTTTTTCCTAGGTTCATGAAGGAGTAAATTCACTTATTCCCCTGGCCTCACAACATAGACACTGACACTCTCTTGCAGTCAGATTGATGTCCACTGACTTCCAAGGAAGAAGATGAAAGTGGTATTTTCTTTTCCCCAGGCCTCTCCATGGTCACCTGCACTGACGTGTGAAAGAGACAAAATGTTATATGAACATAAATTATTTTGGATTTCTCTCCCTGGGTTCTCTTGGCCGCTTATGGGGAGAGCCCACAGATGCAGACAGATATTGCTGATCTAAGGAGTGCAGCCTTTTCCCTTCAGTATAAAGGCATCATGTAAAGAACAGGGTGTGACTAAGCAAAGTTGCCACAGTACTTACAGCATCAGAAAACTAGAGGAGGAAAGCACAAAATGGTCAGGGACTCAGATTCAAAGGCTTTTCTGAGAGGAAAATCACCTCTAGCAATTTTGTGGAACTTACCCACTATGAAAACATCTGCAATGGAAAATTTTAGCAGTGTCACAGCAGAATCTGCCTCCTCTTCTAGGAAGAGGATTTTTGCTATCTAGTAGCATTACTGTATACTGGAATCTTCTGTGATACAGAAGAAATTTTCTTAAATCCTGATTTTCTCCATGGATGAAAAAAACATCTTCTGCTACTGCTTTCACCAAAAATGTCAACTAAGTTGACACCAGAGATTAATGCTGTTGAAATTATGACAAAATCATAAACCACAAGCTGTGATGTTACACAGGGCAAAAGAGACTGAGTAATGAGGGCAGATGTTTTATAGGCACAAGAATACTCATTTCATGACAATAGTGTTGATCATTCAACAGCAATTAAAAAAAAGCTGCATTGAGAAGTGATCTAAGAACAGTGATTTCTGCCAGCTGTCTCATCTATACCTGGAAAATGTACCATCTCATAAAACTTGTAAAAGGATGTGAGAATAAATGTAATTTTCCTCCTAATGTAAACACATTTTTTTTGTTTTAGCATCAGCTTTGTGATTATCAATCTTTTATATATTTTTTGATCATTCTGCTTACAACAATCAATTCAAAGGATAAGAGTAGCATGCACTATTGCTTCCATCAGCAAGTGTCTTGTATCCTAGTGACTTCTTTGGAGCAGATGAACTTTTCAGCTGTACAGTTTGCCAGAGATCCCCAGAAAACATTGACAATGACATGGACACCGAATCTTAGTAAGTTAAGGAGCAATAGTTAATGCAATAACATCTGGTAATAAAAAAGTAATTAGAATGTGAGGACAAAGTAAACATAATTAGAAAGAATATTAGTATATCCAGAAATTACATGGAGACTTATCTGGATGAAAACAAGTCTTCATATGGTCTTGTAAAGCTATCCTCTTTTTCCTTCTAGTACTTTCCCTCTCGTTATGACAGGATGTCCTGAGCCATCACAACAAATGGGAGTTGTTCTAGGTCAGAGTTTGGTTACAGTTAATCCCATTATTATAAGCTGTGTTTCTACCACTGTGTTGTGCAGTCTGTAGTCAGGATCATGCACGTATTGGATCTGGGTGTCTCTGCTCATGTAAGGACACACCTTTACTGAGTGTCAGCAAGACAGCAGAATAAACGTTTATAAGAGAAATATTAAGGATCAGTTATGATGTTTTCTAAAGCTGCTTTTTCTGTCAAGGGAGAGAAATGTACACTTGCTGCTGACAGGTGTTGATAAGCCTGGAGAAGGTTTCTCAAAAATATGAGATAATGGATGTCTTGCCTGCCCAGCAAAGTGACTTCTGTTTCCAGCCGGCACCTCTCAGACTTTCAGTCTCTGTGATGTTCCTGTAAGGAAGACATTCGGCCCTCTGTCTGCTGTCATGCACCATTACCCAACAAAACCGACTGAAAAGCTCGTGCTACCCCTTGCGGCAGTGCTGCGACGTGATGTGTTTGCCCGTCCCTGTGCTGGCTGCCTCCTGTCCCTGTCTGGAGGCTGTGTGTGTCACTGACGTTGGGAGCTCGCAAGAAAGTGAAGCTGCTGCTCATTGACATACACTGCTTATCTAAAGCAGGGAACAGCTGTATCTGCAATCTCCTGTTAGTGTGGAGATAGAAGGAGGACACACTTGTCAGATATACAAGTCAGAAAAGTGTTTTTGTAGCATTGCTGGACATTTTGTGGGTACAGTGCATCTTTCCTACACTCAGAGGAATCTGCCTTTCTGGACTAGGACTATCTGAGCAGCTGCCTGCAAGAAGCATATTAATTATGTCTTTTTCTGTATTTATTTAATTCCTTTGTTTGAGTCCCTGCTCTTAAGGACTGTGACTATATGAAATCTTCCTTGTCCCTTCCCCTTTTTCTTTAGCCTTCTCTCAGTGCTCCTCATCTCTTCTTCTTCTGCCACTATTTGCCTCACAAGTATTTCTTTTTCCTTGTAATTCTTATTGTGTTACACTTTGTCAATGTTTTTCCAGGTGTTCCTGAAGCAAAAGTTACTTGGTTTAAGAATAAGGTCAAGCTGTCCTCTGCTCACCATGTGCATGATGGGTTGCTGCTAATTGCAAATGTTTCTCTGTCAGATCAGGGGTTATACTCCTGCAAGGCAGCCAATCTTCATGGGGAAGTAACTGAAAGCTCCCAGCTGTTGGTTCTTGGTAAGTCCAGAGTACTTTGTTATTTTTCACTTGCAGCATTAGTAATGTGGCTACTGGCACACCCAGATAGCGTAACTAATCAGAGGTTGTGGAAAGAGGAAATGGCATGCAGGCAACCCTGTTCTACGAAAAGAATCAGTCTGCATTTGTACTCTGGGCAGCATCAGCTAAAGCCACGTGGTAGTAAAGGAACATGGACAATGAGAAAATGTTTTTAAGTACAGGAATTGCGCCTCCCAGTCCCAAGATACTTAGTTTAACTTGTTCAGACTTGCTAGGTAAGAAAAGCATTTTTTAGCCGTATCTAAAAGTGACTCTCTTGAAATGAGAGTGATGCCCCTGTTTTTCCTGTAAAGTGCTCGGTCTCTGCTGAGCAGTCGTTCCATACATGGCTGTGTGATACTGACCCACTTCACTACAGGTGCATAAATCCAGCATACTTCTAAAAAGTACAACCCAAATTCAGTGAATGGTGAAGTTCATTTTTCCTTGTGTTCTTAAACACCAGACAGGAAGCTGATCTAGGTGATTTGAAAGACAATGGCAGCTGTGAAGTACAAGTGGAAGTGTTACTTGTGGGAATTGGGTATGTAGGAAAGGGATTTCCTTTCCTAGGAACTGATCTACTATCATTTCTGCATGCCTGGCAGATGAATGATCCAGCTAGACTTTTTAAGTACTTTAGTGCATTTGATGATAAAGTCTCAAATTTTGAAACCTATTCCTCATTATTGGTGCAACAAAATAGAGCATCCGCTACAGCTCTCATCTTTCATGACTGGAGTGAGCTTCCAGAGGATGTTTAAAAGTGAGATTTCTCAGTTTTACTGACAATACTAAAATGAAAGTTCATACATTTCTCCTACAAATCCAGACTGACTCTAGAATCTCAGTCTAAAAAAATAGTCTGGAAAAAAATCAGCTGAGTTTCAGCCTAAAAATAAAAACTCCCATATGATCTGTAAATCCTTTTCTGATCATTATAAATGGCTGAGCTTTTAAAGATGGTAAGTTACTGTGAGTTGTGCAAGCTGCTTATGTTTGTAAGCAAATTATATTTTCAGCTCCTGAATGGAACAACACATTTCAGGCATCCATGACCTGTACTTGTGGTGCTGAATGCTATCAACAGTAGAGAACTTGCCTAATGTGCGCCATGATCTAATTGAAAATGGATGAAGCCTCTGTTCATTTAAACCAAATATCCCATCATTTTCATGACAAACAGAATTGGGAATGCTTGGCACTACATCAGTTTTTAAAATAGCACTCTGATTAGTAAAGAACAAAATTCTACAGTTCTCAGCATAGACTGATCCTCTTGAGCTCTGAACTCTTAGTCCTTTGGAGTTCTGCTTAAGTATAACACAGGATTTGGCAAGATTATAACCATATTTAATCAGGGCCTGATCCAGGTTGTAGCAGACACTGAAAAGTTTTTCACTAATTGCCATGAACATTTGATTTGGCTTCTATGCTGTATACATTTGCTTTTTCTTCCAAGCTGTTGTATCTCCTGAGACCATATAACTTTGTCATGTACCAAGAGGGTCAACCAGAATGCCGTGATAGCCTTCAGAGAGAATTTCATTTGGTTTGTGTTCATATTGATCCAGATGTTATTTTAATAATTTCTCCAGCACCTTACTGAACACGAGGCAAAGCACTTTCAGTAGTTGTCCAAAGTTGATTAATCTGCCCCTCTCAAATGGTAATGTTGCAGCACAATAAAAATTGCAACAATATCTGGTGGGGGTGGGCGTTTCATGTGCCCAAGATGTTTTCTGCTATAGTGTTGCTTGTCATTTCATTCTCACAATCTGTTACCAGAGCCTCCACGACCTCTTCCTTACCTAGAAGACCTGACAGCAGTGCTTACCAGTGCTGGGCCCGGCACTCATTCAGTGCTGACCTCTCCTTCAGGGACAAAACTGGCTGTCAGTCCAGGGAGCTCTGTTCTCATAGGTAAGTCAAGTACTTTAAGATTTTTTAGATTTCAAAGTGTTTAGAGTTTATGTTACAGTTACGCATTTAGTTATCCATTGCAGTTAAGGATTCAATTATCCAGCCACGGGCATGGGGAGAAAAGACATCAAACTAACAGTGCACTGTCAGTCATAATCACTGCCAAATAATTCCTAGAACTCAGAAACTCATTTTAAAAAAGGAGTCCTTTTATTAGTCCAAAGCTGCATGCAGAGTAAGGACTCCATTGTGCTACCCTTTAAATATATATATATATAACATCCTGTAAGAAGCAGTCCCTGCTGTAGCGGGCCGGCAATCTTGTTCAACACAGAGGCATGGCAAACTGGTGTGCCAATTGATCTAAAAGAAGAAACACTTGTGATTCTGTTTCATTTTTTCTTCTGTATTTGGGTAGTTGCCTTACTATATGTCTGCTGTTGATATTGTATATCCTTCTTCAGAACCTTTTCCAGAGTTTTGCCCACCCTTCTGGACATGGTTTGATCTTGCAAATTCTCTATTTTAATGTGTTCATTTTATTCCTCTTTCTTATTTCATACAAACAACGTTTGCACAAATCCATATAAGGAAATAATCCCCAATTAAATGCTTTTCTTCTTTACATCCCTTCCTGCCTTCCATATACTTTTATCGTCTTTACACTGCAAATTCTCTTATATTGTGTAAACTCCTTTCAGATCTGTGGGTGTGATTTGTTTGCAAAGAGAATCTTATTCTTTCCTAAATGTCAGGATATGTTTATTTTATTATTTCATTTCCCAGACTGATTTAAGACTTTATTAATTGTCAGGGTCATGTAGGCAAACAGCTTCTCTAATGACCTTGTTACAACATACCATGAGAACTTGTCAAGCCCTACAATTTCAGAACTATCTTTTCTCCTTTTAGAGGTAGGCATCTGAAACTTTCAGCAAGGGGTCTGTAGATGTGATGTCCTGAGTGTTAGTAGGTCTCTGTACCTTCCAAAGCGTTCTTTCCTTACATTTAGTAGCAATTCTAAGATTTTGTTTTCACAGTGGAGACATTCTATTTATATTTTTAGTTTTGTGTGGTTTACTTTTCCCAAGTGCTGACATTTGCACACATTTCCAATGGCTTTTATCATGCAGCTCTGGATTACATTTCTGCTTGCATAAAAACTGCACTGAAACAGTCCTTAGTTAGGGAAATATCTGTAGGTCTTTATTAGCATTGAATAAATCATTTTGAGTATGGTTTTACTGTACTCAGTGATGTAAGACCGGGTCATACTCCTGTTTCATCCATTTCCTCTCAGATTTCCAAAAAATGATCTTTAGGAGTTTGAGGCAGTTTTTATTGTTTAAAAGCAGTCCTTGAACAACTAAGGTTGTTCTGCACTACCCGTATACAACCACCTCCAGATAAATTTCATTTGGCCATGGTGTTTCATTTAAGGGGTAAGGAAATTCCATTAACCATAATTGTAAAATAGCAGGCCAGTTTCATTCGTGAGGCAGTTCCCTCAACTTCACTAGAGTTTTGCTGGTCTAAATTTGAGGTTTGTTGTTACTAAAACCTAGGAAAACCTTCTAGATACTTTTTCTTATGAAAAACTGACATAGAATGGGCTATCCAGTCAGTTAGAGAGTTGTCCATTGATTCTTCCTACTACCCACCCAATTGACTTTAATCCTGTTGAGTCTTTCATCATTGATTATGTTGAAGTGTTGTCTCTACATTCTCTGGATATCCCATATAGGAACTTTAGGTGTATGAATTACTATGTGTAAAATCCCTTGTCCGTGCTGCTGTTGACAGGCACTGGTATCTCTTGGAACTCAAAAGGCATTGGAATTCTAAGCATATAAGGATTTGCTGAGTAGAGAAGGAAAACAGGATACATGCAAAGCAACAGTGAAATGTGAAGAAAGGAAGTGATAAGTAAGCTTTGGGGATGATTGTTTTAAAGGCATTAAAAGACAGCAAAGGTGAAAAATTATGTTAGAAACCTGAATAAATTCATGAATGGGTTTGCCAGAGTTTAAGAAAAATGGGAGTCAAAACTTCTTTAAACACTGGCTTCATGCCTTAGGGGTTGGGGGAAAAAAGCCCCAAACAGAAAATATTAGCATAGCAACAGAAGATTAAAGCTGCAAATGAGAACTAGTTTGGAAATTAGCAGCTGTATAAAATATAAAAACAATTGACAAGCTTAGCTGGAAGGAGGGAACTGGAACTTCCAGATTATCATACCTGCTATACACTGTCTTTTGCTAAGTGGAATTGTCCAAAGTGGAAGCAATGCTTCCACCGTCACTTCAACCATTTAAAATTAATAACTTGCTCTCTGGAGTTATCTCCTATGGGTTGCTTCTACTTAAAATTCAGGGGGTCTGCAGAAGATAAAGATTAGGGTCATAATATAAATATCTGGTTTGGAAGTCTTCCTTCTCATTTCAACAGTCATTGAGCAGTCATTTGTGTGCCTTCATGATAGAAGTAGAGGAAACTATCTGTTAAAAGACCCATGCCCTGCCCAGTGGAGTCAGTAACATTTCTATCTTATGTACTTCTTTTTCCTCTAAACGGTTGGGATTTCTGTCAGCTTTCTAGGCCAAACTCATCATCCCGTTAGAGAACATGATGTAGATGGTGGCTTACACAGATTGATGCTTACCCTGCTCCTTCATAAATGTTGGAAGTATGTGCAGAGCACTGCAGTCCTCCCCAGTCCTCACATTCACTGTCAGGTTGTGTAGTAGACACTTGTGTTATCTGCAGATCACACACCTGAAGGACAGGACTATGCCCAATGCAGAGCTAGAACACCCAGGAGCTTGGAAATATTTCTGGGTTTTACAGTAGTGCACTGACAAACAGTAATGAGCCACAGACTGTCCTGCACATTCTGACCTTGGTTCATGGCAGAAAGAAGACTTTACATAACACAATACATAGCTGATTTCTGAAGTGACATGAATTTATCTTTCTTTGGAAAATTTTCACATTAGATCTTAATCTTATTAAGGTTTCTGTCTTTGGGAATTTTAAAATTTTGAATATAGTTTTCCTGAATGTTGGTAAGGAGAATATTATAAGAAACACTGCTCTTTTCCTCACAAAAAAAAGTCTTTTGTTGGGCACCTGATAAGAATTTTGGGTTCTAAAAACATTCAAGACCATTTGGCTTCTGTCAATTCCGGTTACTTCATGGTGTTATCTTTTAGAATTAAAGGAACATCCTATGCTCCTGTATTTTCAGTTGTTTATCTATCCTGCAAGTATCAGTGAATTTTTTTACATAGCTCCCTGGACTCATTGCCACAAGTCTTCAGCTTTGTAAATGTTAATTTTGGCAAAAACCAGTGGTGTAGGAGCCAGTGTTCCTGACTTCTAACACTTCTGCAGAAAATACTTTGGGCCTATGATGAATATTCCTTGTCATTTGGGTTCAAGCTTGTCATTTCCTGTATTTGAATATATTTCAGTAAGAAATTCTGAGGATCTTACAAATCCTCATGGGGATTCACTACAGCTTCTCAAATATATTGTGATATTATTGGAGACCAATAATTAACAGACTTGTCAGAAGACACGCAATATGATATAAAAATATCTCCTTATTTAGCACTGAAGAATACAGAATGTGTTCCAGTTGTGTTGCACAGTGAAAGTTGAAGCTTTAGTGACTTTGACATCTATACATGAATTATATTTATGTGAGGATTTTTGTAGGATCGTTGGAAGAAAGTTCAGAAATGAGTACTTCTAGGAATATAAAAATGTAATACTCCCTATAAAACATCAGAGTCAAGTAAAGAAGATAGAAGGAAAACATTATTTTAGGGAGTCTGATCATATGAATAAACCTATGGGGAAAAGCCTGGGCAATTATTTGGAGTCTGGTTTCTATCCCTTTTATCTCTTGGACTGCATATTCTCCATTTGCTCACTGTGAACCTGCTGTCATCCCCAGCTTAGGATTCTGAATTTTTTGCTTTTTTAAGCTATCCTACTTCTGCTAAACCTATCCAATTCTGTGTATTTAGTAAAAAAAAAATAGTCTTTATTTGTAGGGGATACTGAAAATTACTGTGAAGTTAGATGATAAAGTGTATTTTTCTATGACCAGAAAAGTACAGTCAATTATTAAAAAAAAAAAAAAAGGAAATACTGCTGCACCATATTTATTGTGTTCTCCTTGATTATTTCCATATCAATTTTACTCTGTTCACATATTGGAACATGATTTTACTGTCAGCACTGCAAGCACAGTCCTAGAAAGCAGATTTCTTTCTGGTTCCTAGAAAGCACATTATCCCCAATGACCGCAGAGTTGGAGCAGCTTCGCTGCTAATTTCACTACTGCTTCAGAAGATGAACAGCTGCACTACAAATTCTCTTTCTGCAAACATCAATATTTGAAATGCAGCTGTGTTTAAGACAAAGTGATAACAAAAACTTTAAAGATACTAAGGATTTCCCCTTACCAAAACTAGTATTTCCCTCTCATTTCTTTTTACTGGCAATAGTATATCCCACACATTTTCTAGTAGAATCACTCAGGTTCCCAGAAGATCCTCCAGAAACCAGGTTCCAAAACCATTCACCTTGCTTGCAATGGCCATCCTTTTGAGTATGAATAAATTACTTATTCTAAAAGGTGCAACTGCATTAGAGCCAAGGCCCAAAGTTCAGGGTGAAGTCAGTCTTTTTTTCTTATTTCAGAGGGGATCACTTCAAGCCTGTGGCTAATACTTGCTGCCTGCAGATTTAAGGGTTATCTAGATGAGACACTGAACACAAAAATTAACCTAGAAGTTTTTGCATGTTCTTGGGTGCATTACAGTGAGTCAAATGTGCAGCTAACTACTTTAGGAGAAGAAACAGATCACAGAGATAGACCAATGTCAGGATCAAACTCTTAGAGCAGAGCCAGAGAAGTTAATGCTGCAATTGCTTGCTAAATATCTTGCCATAATATCTGTCTTATAGGACTGATACTTGTTCAAAATCTGTGTGAAAAGTAATAAATGATCCCAATGAACACAACTGATCTCACCAACACAAGTTTCTTGCAATATTTGGTAACATACTCAAGAACAAGAGCCTTCTTGAAATATTAGTTTTCCTTTACTCCCCTTTGGCCTTCCCATCTCTTCCATGAGCCTGCTTAAAATTTTCTAGATGTGGGAATTAATGCTGCATTAAAATCCGAAGCAGAAATGCAAAATAATTTACAATCTGCAAAGAATAAAGAAAGAAAATTCATGAGTAATTACAGGTAAACTGGGGTCTATAATTCCCTAAGGAAAAGGTCAGCTGCAGAAACTATGCAGTAGGATTCAGATAAAATCATGACTATCTGAGAAGTTATTTTGCATAATGTCATTTTTTTTCCTCTTCATTCCCTGTAATAAATTGGCAATCCTGTTTGAAAAGAAGTTCTAATGCTAAAGAATACTTTCTAGCAGCTTTATTTGATATTAACATTATGTCCGGTGTGATGAGGATAAAGTACTAGGTGCATTAGAGGCATAATCTGTCCTTTTAATTGTATTATCCATTCATTTCAATTTTTGTCTCTGTTAAAAGTCTGCTTTGTCACAATATTTGTGAGAATTCACAGGTAGGTACATGACTTTTCTCTAAGGACTAGAATTAAAATTACTATCAAGATTATGCCATTATCATTACAATTAATTGCCCAGTCAGACACTGCCACATTGATTACATCCTAAATATTGCATAAAGTTCATACAGTGTTACACCTTCCTTCTACATCAGACTACAGCAGTCTGTGTCAGACTACACTGTAGCATTGGGTTGAAATGTGTGGCTTTTCTTTTGCATATACACACCATCTACATTTTCATTTTAAAAGTATGTGATGATACCTTTGCTTGGTTGAACATTTTGACTATACTAATAGAGTATTTGTTTTTCAGGCAATCAGACACTAGTCCAGCCACTGCCAAGCTCTGAAAGCAGAATTAAAAGAGTGATGTCCTCTAGGCAACCTGCAGCTTTGGGGTTTTTTTTCCTGCATGCTGTTTGGTGCCATGAATGATCTAATCTGAGAATCACTGATCTACAGTAGTGGTCCAAAATACTTCCATATGAAAAAATATCACTGGCCTCTGGGGCAACATCTGCTGAATTTTGAGTTTGTTGTAAGAGTTGCAGCCCTTGAACTTTTGTCTCTAAGCTTTACCAGTATCACTGACCTAGATTTTGTTCCATTGTAGATATAAATAATGCAGAGCTCCACACTGAGGCAAACTTTGGTGGGTGAATAGGAGTATCAGACTTGCCACATGTATACCAGTTTGGAGGCCTGTCATTCCACCAGCTTCTTCACATAAAAGATCTTTTAGACTCCTGTGCCACTTAAGATTTGTTCTAGAGTAAGCATTAAGGGAGTTTCAAACACTGTGATTGAAATGTTGGCTAAAAGACCTATCCAAGTTTTGAAGCAACCTCTGTCCCCGTGATAGTTCTAAAATGCCTACCAAATACCTTCAGCACTTCATTAATAGGACAGGAGTTACAGCCTCTCTGGAGCAAGCGTCACTGGCTTTCCCGCAGCTGTCTGCCCTTCACCTCTGCTGCTCTGCATTTTCCTACTGCCACAGGAAGTTACCTGAGATGCTGTTTCAGGGTGTAGCAATTTTATATTGGCTTACAAAATACAGAAAACCCTCTATAGCAGCACTAACATTTGCAACTCAGTGATTGCATTATTGCTCTGCTCTTGCTCTGTCTTTTGTTGAACTCCTTGTGCTATACTGTTATTCAGTGCTTGCTCCTTCTGTCTCATTGGAGTGTTACTTTTCTCCCATAAGTGTACTTGTACAGGTAACCTGGAGTAGTAACAGTGGTGGGGTAGAAGTTTATAGTTAATGTTACTCCTTTTCCATTTTTGTCATGCACTGAATAAACCTATCAGAGTTAGCTTAGGTGGTCATTTGAGCATGCTGTATCCATTCCTGTAGGCTTATTAACAAGTCCTTATTCATACACGATTCTTGGTGTGTAGGATTTCTGTTGTCAGACTAAGTTTTAGAAAAAAGTATTACTACAAGAGCTTGAAAATTCCCTTCATTTTTAATGGGCCCACCTTGTGTCTGTGTATTTGGGAATATTTTTACTACCACTGTGGGACAGGGAATGAGTCTGACTCAATTTTTGTTGAATACCATTTATATTTGCAATGCTATGTAAGTTATATCTAATAACAACAACATGTGTGGCATTGGGTAATCACTTTAGATGTTTTGAGAACAGTTAAAAATCATGTCATATGTAAGTTTCAACTGCACTTTTGCAGCCATAAATAGTTACTTAAAATGCCTTCTCTTTTGTAAAGTGCTACCAGCTGAATTGGCTTATTTCAGGAATTCCTAAATACATGTTTACCTTGTCTAGCATCCAGTTTCTATTTTGAAAGCACACTTTATCTCCTTGAATGTAGAGGATAGAGTGGAAATGCTGTCACGTTTCAAGTCCTGTAGGTGCATTACATTTATTGCTTTAACATGATGTATTGTGGTCTACAACACTTTTCTGTCAGAGTTCAGTAAATATACACAGAAATACAGAATTATTTTCCTTAGCTTGCTTTATGTCAGTTTTAATATAATTAATGATTCTGCTGCAACCTTTGCCAGGCATTTCAGATAGTAGTCAGTATCTTTCATCTCCCATTTTTGTGTTTGGATAGGCACATGTCTATAACTTTACAGAGGCAAGGGCATAGGTCCTCTTGTTTGTAATTCTAGTTGAAGTTTTCTGTGAACTTTCTGTCCTACATACGCATTGTACTTTGTGATGTCATTACGCATGCACTTCCTAACCAGTTGGTGTGCTTACTTTTTGTAAAATCCAGCCTTTTTTTTGTTGATTCAAAGTAGTTTGAGCTAATGCAGCACAAACATTTGCCTGTTTTGCAAAGAGTGATCACTGGTGAATAGCAAGGGTGTAAAACTGAACTACAGTCATGTAGCTGAACATTAATAGCAATGGATTCCAACTGTATACCACAGTGTGTGTTTCCAGGCCATGTTACCCAGACCTACCTTTACTAATTTAGGAAATAATTTCCAAATATAAAAGAGTTGGCCTGAGGCTAAGAAGGCAAGATTTCTATGTTGATCTGCACTGCTGGCACATGGTTTGGTTTCAGGTAAAACAGCATGCACCTTCACATCCCTTGGTTAGCAGCTGGGAGAGTGGGAAAGGTGAGCTTACTTCCCCTAGCACAGCAGTTTCAGGGCAGCAGTTGGAAAGCTAAATAGTTTGTTGAAGTCAGACTGTAGGACTGTTTTGTTCAAGGAAATTTCAAAGAAACTACCTGACCTTGACCTGAAGTCTTCACTCAGTTTCCATCGTCAATAAATACTAGAAACACTGACTAATCATCATGTCAACAGTAAATTAGAGAGTTATTTGCTAGACAAATGTGAAACCATGAAAATTATCTATATTTTTAAAACAGATATCTTTTTAAGGGCAGTGCTGTATTTTTTTTATGTTATCAAATGTATTTAGTACTTGAGAAATTCTCTTGACCTTTTTGCCATTGCTTTCCATACAGCTCTGTTGATTTAATATATCAGGCTGCTAAAAAGAAAAGGAATCCTAAAATCAACAGCCTTTGCACTTGTTTTTCTCTGTAATTTAAGTCTGAAAGTGAAAAAGTGATGCATACTTTGTATTTTGTTCTCCTGGTGTTAGCATGGTACCAAAGTGATGCATACTTTGTATTTTGTTCTCCTGGTGTTAGCATGGTACCAAAGTGATGCATACTTTGTATTTTGTTCTCCTGGTGTTAGCATGGTACCCCAGAGTCTTTCTGCAGCTACAGTAATTCAGAAACTGTCGCAAAGGTGTAATGGGGAGCTGAATTTAGCCTGCAATTTGCATTTTCTTCTCAAAAAATTTTAGCATTGTTGTGAAATATGGGTCCTCCCTTTCCAAATACCCCCTTGTTATCCTTGAAATATTAACATTTTCCCTACTAAAGGATGTTGATTGTATTAGATTTTTGTTTCTGTCTCCAGCGTTTGCACATCCCAGTGACTCATCCTGGCTTTGAATGAATTCAGTCCCAGTAAACTTTGGAAGGGAGGCTGAAAGCGATATTTTCTTTCTCTGCTTAAGAAAGACTGAAGGAGAAAGGTCCTCTCATGCCAGAGCTTTCACAGCTCAAAAACAATCCCAAAAATATGTTCCCTGGTCATCTTCCCAATGGTTCCAATACCCTAAAGCTCTGCAATAGCTGTACTGTCTGGAAACAAAGCCAGTTTTTTGTTCTCAGGCATTATATATGTTGAGCTTTGAAAGGATAAAGCAGTCTTGTCCACATGGGGGAAATAGAAAGTAAATGTTAGTAATCTGCATTAAATGGTATTAAAATTATTCCCGGAAGATGAGGAGATATTTATGGAACATGGGGTTTATTGTACTCTGGTTCTCACTTACTGTGCACAAAACATTATCCCACAGCCTGTGCATCCATACACATGGGAAATGTATAGGAAATGTCCATTGTGAAATGTGATTGATAGTAAAGTTCTACTGTTAAGTAATAATTACTCACTGGTAGTACATATTGAGGGATTAGCTTTGAGGGGTTTCCCCCATATTATTGATTATTGGCTATTCCTGTAGCTAATATTTTATATTTACATTTTGGAAGACGAAATAATACATAAGACAAGTAAAATAGTCAGTATTATGGAGACAATACTGTTTTTCCTGACAATAATTTTTTTAAGGAAAACAGCATGAACTAGGACCATTTGCATGTTGAATTCAGCTTCAGTTCCTCTGTGTAGCATCAAACTGACCTTTCTGCTTTCTGCATTTACACTGTGCAGACTGCTTGCAAGTGCAAACAATAAAACTGGGCTCACAGCATGTCTTTGTCAGTTGTCATAGCTCTGTGCTGACCTGTGGAAATTACCACAATTACCTTAAAAGATGAGTAAACTAGAAAAAACTAGAATACTCGACAAAAACCATAGAAACACTTATTGTTAAGTTTCTCCATTTTCTGTATATTCCTTTGTTTTCCATTGTTTGAACTTAGGCAGCCTTAAACCTATAAGGCAAAATCCTTTTGTGTCACTCATTTACTTGAAATTAATATCTTGGAAACTGCATGAGTTATTTTTCAGCACAAGAGTGGGAAAAACACAAAAAATGAAACATAGCAGGAATAAATACAGAGTGTAAAAGATAGGAAAAACAGCTAAGCAGCAATAAATGCTGTGTCTTTGTTGTCAGGGAGTGCTGGATAGAGATAAATGCCAAGGATAAAACTGCCTTAGACCTTGCCAAAGAAAGTAAAGCAAATAGCAGACTCTTCACCCTAATAAATAAAAGTGTAAAAAGGGAAGAGGTGAGACCATTACGCGCAATTTGCAGTCCATCATTCTGCCTTCTTTTCCCCCTTTTTCCTTGTTTTTAAACATTTATCTGCATTTACTAGTTCTTTTCTGGTGCAACTTTATCATTGCAAATGCAGAGCCTGCTCTGTGTGTCAGTCTTCTGCCAGGGAGCTCTTGCTCTCTGAAATACCAGCTTCACAGAGTGAACGAGCCCCAGAGAACAGCTGCATCCAGCCCACACCCTTCCCCACTGTGGATGCAGGCCGGGTTTGACAGCAAAGACTCATGTACCTGCTGCACCTGTGAGAGCCCCAGTATTTATCCTCCTGAATGGCAGGTGGTTTCTCCCCAGTACCTGGATCTTCCTCTCGGCATGAAAATGGCTGGGGCACACCTCAGGTCACCACTGGCATTTTCCATCTTGTGTGAGATCTTCTGCTTTTATAAGCAAGAAAATGTAAGTTCTGCTGAGCAAGGCAGCATCTTCTGTCATAGGAACAGTGTAGCTGGAGGATTAATGGCAAAAGGCACACAAGTAAAGACTACAGTAGCCCAGTCCCCTAGTGTTAATTTAGTGGTGTAAGCAAAGTCAAAAGAAGGGTAGCAAGGGGATTCTAAACAAAGTAATGAGTTCCTCAAGTCTCAAAGATGTGGTCTTAATGATGGCCAGGAATCAAACACTTCAGCCTTCCTCGGTAGATTAATTACAATGGTATTTAGTTGTCCTTGCTCAGTATGTTAGTTAAGGTTCTCCTCAGGTGTACAAACAAGAATTGAAGGAAGAGCAGTAACAAAAATGTCACATTACATCACCTGTTCATGGTATAATGCAGCTGCAGAGACATCATATTCACAACCTTATTTGTCTCAATGAATAATAAATAGTAAACAAATTACATGGAGATGACTGTGAAAAAATACCAGATTATGGATTATTCCTTAATTTTACAAGTCTTCCATTTTTAGTGTTTTAAATTCATACTCTTCCTTTTTTTATCCCATTCCTTTTGAACAGTGCTAGTGTGAATGTTCATGTATATGTTATGTTTGTTTATATAGGACCCTTCTTTCAGAAGGGATTTGGTATACGTTAAAGTCATTCTTTCACATACATACTAATATAAGCAAAACAGTATAAAGCTTCAGTATAACAAACTAACAATCAGTACAGGTTGCATTCACAGAAACTTAGAGAGACCTTTCACCTGTTAGTGACATGCACAGCAGTGCAGGACAAGCCTAAGGCACAAGCAGTCAAAGTGACATTTGCCATCCCTCACATACAGCGTTCCTGGCTCCCCACCCCTGCCATTGGTGTGGATCGGTTGCACTATGGAGATAACCTAGTTCTTAATTTTTTTCCCAGTAAATAGGCAAGACAGCATAGCTGTCTTTCCCAAGTTATACCAGTCTTACGAAATTTCTGCAGTTCATCATGAAACTGACAAAGTGTTCAGCTGATACAAGAACCACAGAAAATAGTGTCTTGTAGATACTCTTCCTTCAGGTCAACAGGCAAAGTACTCACTGTGAACTTAAACCTCATTAGCCTTGCTGGTGATCCATAGACTTCACACAATGCTTTAGAACATCAGAGTTTTTTCAATTGTGTGGTTTGGTTGGTTGTTACTTGGAGAATTGCCCATTGCTGTGACAAAAAAACAAATAATCACACGCTAAAGGCTCCACTTCATCTCTTCGATTTTTCAACAGGTTTTTTGTGTAACAAAAATTTCTGATTTTTAATATAAAACAAACAAATGATAAATAAATTTTTTAAAAGATTTTCTAAAAAATTAAAGAAAAAATAAAAGAGAAGAAGGTGGCTCTGTGGCCTAAATAGCAAATTTGGAGACCAAGTTGTGTTTATATTGCTTGTTCAAGTGTGCTCCTTGAGTTTACACCAGATGTATAACCTCCCTATCCCACTTTCTTCAATACCAAAATGAGGATGATCAAAAAGAGTGGGAAGCTTAGAAGGCCTGATAGAAATAATTCCAAACTGATCTGAGACTTTTCATACTGTGGATTATCTGACTTTTGGATTTCATTCTTTTTTTCAGGTGATGAGAAGGTATTCATTACTACAGAATTACTTTTATCATATTGAGAAAATGAGGAGAAAGTGGGTTGAAATCGACTATTTCTCCTAATTTTGGCCACTTCAAAGGAAGTAATTTTGTACCAAGTTCAGTATTCAGCAGGTTTTTTTCATGTCCCTGTTTTTTAGGTTGTGCTGTTGATGGTCACCCAACCCCAAACATCACTTGGCTTTACTCTGGTGAGCCTCTCAGTCTGCAACATCATCTCCTGGCAACTGGACAGATTCTTCAGATACTCAATGTCAGCAATTTCACTGATGGCGAATTCAGCTGCCTTGCTCAGAATGAGGCTGGCTTGCTCACACAAAAAGTGTCCCTGGCTATACAAGGTAACTCTTCAGTTTCAGTCCTGCTACCCTGGGAAGCTCTGGCCATGGACTTCCCTGCACTGCCTTTCTCATCCTGAATTTCTCCTCTCTGGAGCCATAACCATGCATATCAGGACAAAGATGTTCTGATGATTTATTGCCATGGATGTAGATTTGCAGAACTACCAGGTACCTTACAGTGTCTTAGGCTTTACTCTACCAAAATGACACCAGATGCTTCTGGCCTGCTGCACATAAAACACACCTTATTCAAGCTATACTTTTGTAGAGACTGGAAAATTTTCTTGTCCAGATATCCAAGACAAAGGTGGCAGAGTTTAAACCCCTAAATTAGAAGCCCCTCTGTTAATACACTAAAGTCAGTGTTTCACAGTCTCTTCTTCCTTGAAAACCCTTCACTTGTAAAAATGCTGGCACTGTTACTGTTATACATATTGTGGAAATCAGAAAAAGGTGATAAAGCCACAGAATAAGGTAAGGTGGATGGATTGGAAGAGAATATGCAGCTTTCATTGCTCCAATTGTCAGTGATGGAGAGTTGAAGAATTTAACTTTTCCTTCAATTTTGCTATAAAATTTTAAGTGTGTTGCAACTGCCCCATTTCTCTTCAGGATAAATATCTGTATGATCTATCTGGTAAGAAACACAATGTTTCAGAATCATAGAATCATAGATACTGCTGGGAACTACAGCTAACCACATCGTCATTAAATTACACACCTTTCAAAATATAGTCTTTTTCACTGGCATCTGGCTTCACTTAACTGCCGTACTGTGTTATTCACTTTCCATGCCTGATGCTTGGGTTTGTTGCATCAAAGGCAGTCAGTGGTTTGCATCAGGTGCCTTGCAGGTGTAGGTAGCTGCCCTTCACTGGATCCATGTATTTCATTCTGGAGAACCTCTTCAACTCTCTTTTCTAATTGACTCCTGCTGTCAGTTTTTCAGTGTTAACATGTCTCTCCCACACTTCTGGCAGAATACCAGTGGTCGGTGGACAAACTGACAGCCTGTTCGGCTTCCTGTGGACGCAAAGGGGTACAGCTGCCCCTGTTGAGGTGCTTACTGGATGGGGCCGAAGTCAACATATCCTACTGCAGGGAGACACCCAAGCCACTTCTGCAGCCCATCGCATGCAACAGAAGAGACTGCCCTTCACGGTTTGTCTGTCTCCTGTAGAAATATCATACATGCATTTAAGATGTGCTTGAAAAGTTCTTTGTGTGGGACATCATATCATTGCAACTTCTCTGGTGCCTGCTTGGAGAAGTCATGCCTACAAGGGAATTTATGAGTGCTTAACCCAGACATTGGGATTTTGTAGCAATATTTGTGGAGAACTTTTGACAGTACAAGGTAGAAAGAGATTTCACAGCTTACAATGTCTTGGGTGATTCCTGCCACACTCTATGTTGGCTATAAATATGCCTGTTCTGAGCACTGAACATATGGAAATTTTGTCACCCAAGAACTGTAGGATCATCTCTTTTTTGTGTTACACATGGCTTCATAGCAGTTTGCATCAACAATATAACAAACAAGAAGCTAAGTTTAGCAGCTATTTTATGGTTTTATTCTGAGTTTGTTTGTTGCCTGAACATCAATATAGGCAAGATTGTAGCTGTAGCTGCAGCTGCAAAGAATTCCCTTAGCAAGGTGGAAATATCTTTTGTAAAATAAAAATGGGCGCATCCAATCAGACTTAGTGGGCATGAAGGCAGCTCAGAGTGAGTTCTGCCTCTTTTTGAAATATCTTTCGTAAAATAAAAATGGGCACATCCAATCAGACTTTGTGGGCATGAAGGCAGCTTAGAGTGAGTTCTGCCTCTTTTTGGCATTTGCTAGTTTGTGGTTGCCTCATAATTGTAACTCTCTGTCCTTGTAATCCCCTGGTTTTCACTTACTGCTAAATACGAAGGAGCCAGGACAGCTTGAAAGACTTCTGGCTACACTTTGTCTTCCTCTGCCACTCCTCAAGTGCTGTGTTTGATTTTGGGCTCACTACAAGAAAGAAGAAATACAGAGAAGCGGGTGAAGGGTCTGGGTCACACATCCTTCTAGCCAAGACTGAAGCACGCTCACTGGCTGGTGATGTGCACCTGAGGAAGCAGAGGTTGTTTACCTTGGAGAAAAGGGTGCTCAGGGGAGACCTTACCATTCGCTCCAACTATCTGAAAGGAGGGTGTAGTGAGGTGGGGGTCGGTCGGCCTCTTCTGTGACAAAACAGAAGGAATCAGTATCAAGTTGCACCAGGGGAGGTTTAGATTGGCTCTTAGGGAACGTTTCATCATGGAAAGGGTTGTCAGATGTTGGAACAGTCAGCCCAGGGAAGTGATGTAGTCATCATCCTTGGAGGTATTTAAAAGATGTGTAGATGTGGTGCTTAGGGGCATGGTTTAACAGTGGACTTGGCAATGCTGGGTTAATGGTTGGACTTGATGATATTAAAGGTTGATATGACTCTGTGACTTCTGTGACTCTATGATTCTATGACTTCACCCCACATAAAACCTTCCCCTCTTTGATACCCGTTGGTGCAAAGAACAACACATCCTGAGTGCCTATCCAGAGAGTCAGTATAGTGTTATGCTCCCTCCATATTAAAAATGTCCTGCTTCTGCAATTCAGTATCTTCTTAGCTGAGATGTGTAAATAGGTTTTTCCATATTTTTCTATGGTTTTACTCCCTCCTCTCCCTTATTTCCAATGTAGACATGGTATGTTTCTGTATACTAGCACGTGAAAGTAGTGAGGACTTCAAGAGAAATTTAGTACAACTTCTCTCATTCAATAGTTATTTGGGACTTGTATTAAAAACAAAAAAAAAGAGTCTAAGCTGAGGCAAGGAGAGAAATGTGGCCAGGTGAGATGTGGCCATATTTACTGCTCTCACTGTGTCTGAGGCATATTGCCAGTTTGTGTTTGATTACCTTTTAAAATATATTCCTACCTTTCTTTGCAGGCAAATGTTTTCTGAGTTGCCAGCTGTATCATAAGAAAGAAACCAAAAGAGATTTGATGAAATATGAAACACTCTCATTAGCAGCAGTTTTCCTTGGTGATGACAGTAAATTCCATGGGAATGGTTTATGTCTCTTTATACCTTCCCTATATTGTAACACAACCCCAAATCCTTCTTTAACTCCTGAGAAACTGCTGAGATGTAAGCTTGGAAATAAAAGTTCATTGACATGCAGACTAGAGTTTTATGAGCAGTGCGGAAATTGCAGGTTTAACCTCACTAAACTACATGAAAAAAATATCAGTGTTTTTGTTTTCCAGATTGGGAATATGTTTGTTTATACTGGTTTCTGTGTCCAGTGGAGTTAATCACCTGCAGAAGTCTGAGAAATAGAAAGGGATGCCTCTCCATGGGACTGGAAAATGCCTGTTGACTGTTTTATAAAGTAATGTTAAACACTGCTGGTGAGGGGCACGATAGGCAGTATTTTACTCCCCAAACCACAGAAATCCTGCCGAATATCCAGAAACTTAATGAACCAAACTGCTGACTGGACCATAAAACTGTTCAGAAAATTAGCACTTGGTTACATTGTTCCTATTCCTATCTAACTCTTTCCCATACCTGACCCTATGAGTGTTTCACTTAATGATCCTTACAGTGACAAAATGTATTAGACTATTATTTTCTGTTATTACAGCCTTTAAACTAGTTGGACTGGATTTTTCAAGTGCCAGTGTACAAGGGTTCAGAGCCTCAGCCTCAGCTGGCAAATGCATGGTCTGAGCTCAAGAGGAAAGAAGAAGAGTATCCTTCATTCCCTGGGCTGACTATTCCCAAGTAATGTTCAGGTTTTTCTGGATTAGCTCAGCTGTCAGGGATGCAACAGAGGAGGCAGGCACCAGCAGGACCCAACAGGCCGTTGGCTATTCTCTAGCAGCAGGTTTGAAGAGGACTGTGAGCTACTCCAGCTATTACGTAGAGATAGTTTTCCCTACTCAGGGGTGCTACTGGGCTAGTCCTGCTGTCATTGTAACTGTAACCTGTGACCAAGGCCTCTGGGGCACAGTGGTGTAAGAGTAGACTGGCCCAACACCTGTGCCACAGTTACAAGTATTTACTAAGCCTCTAAAAACAGCTTTAAGTGCTAGAAAATTAATTCTGGGCCCAACCAGACCTGAGAAAGATAAATTAATGACAAATGTGCTCTTTTTTCAGCTTTCACCCCCTGAGTAGTTTTCAGTAACTGCTATGGGAGGCTGAAACACTCAGATCTTCCGGGATCACACCCTAAATTAACCAAGCCGCTGTTGCCTGTGTTTGGTCCAATAGATAAAGACCTGTTGATGCCAGGGATCCTGCAGATGGTGGCACCTACCTGCTCCCTGACCTGTTCTCCTTTCTCTCACAGGTGGATGGTAACATCATGGTCTCTGTGCACGCGGACCTGCGGTGGAGGTGTCCAGATGCGGCGAGTGACGTGCCAGCGCCTGACAGCAAAAGGCAGCTCTGTCCCAGTGTCGAATGAGGCTTGTGCCCAGGTGTCCAAGCGCCCTGTGGACACACAGAACTGTAACAGGCAGCCCTGTGTTGAGTGGATGGCCTCCTCCTGGGGCCAGGTAAGGAATAAGGCAGCAATCCAAGGACAGCCCCAAAGTGTGGGCTAGAAAAGAGAGACAGAAAAAATGAGGGGAGTAATTTTTCAGCATAGTGTCTTTAGGTTATAGTTCATAAGTTTTTGAGGAGGCCACTAATTTGCACAGCTCTTTCTTCCTGTATATGATGCACTGCCTGCTTGGATTTCTGTAGCTTCCCACAATCCCTAGAAATGCTGCTTATGAACAGGACTTTTACTGCAAACCCCTGTATCTTCTCCAGTGGAAAAGTCTGCAGTTCCTCTTTACAGTGGTAAGGTCACACATCTGGGAAATAGCCTTCTTCAAGTCTTAATTCCCCTTACCAGCCTGTGAGTGTGTTTCAGTCTTGGCCAGCAGGAGTCAGGATTGATGATTGTGATAGGCTCAAGGCTCAAGATTGCACAATAACCCAGTTTTACAAAGTTGCTGGTGTTGCCTGGGAATACCAAAAAGAGCTTTGGCTTCATGATTAAAGGCAAAATGGAGGCGTAAGAGCATTTTCACACTAGTTCATACTGCTTTGCAGATCTTCAAATTCTCTCTTAGCAGATTGCATTGCATCAGGTTTTTTTACAATGTTGGTAGTAAAAAGTGTCTTCAGCTGCAAAAACATGTTATTGTTCACTACTTGAAAACATCTTCATTTAACTCTTGAAAGGTGATTGAGTCATTGTATTACACTAACAAATAAAGCTTGGGATTATTATTTTATATCAAAGAAGCAAATTTTCACTCCCTGTGGAATTCCAGGGAAGGACTGGATCATCCTTGCAAAAATCCAATTACATTTTTCTTATTCGTGCATGATTATGGGCTGTTTTGTTCCCCTTGACATCATATTCAGCTGAGACAATCAAATAGTTCAGAATTAAGTCAGAAAAAAATCAGAACTAATTTCTTAAGCCTAATCTCTGTTCATTATCATATAATATTTCTTCTACCTAGCTTAAAAAAAAAATTCAAGTTCCACATGGTTGTATACTGCTCAGTCTTCAAGCCAGAAGACTGTTACACAGTTAGGAATGTATTACTTCGTTAGGAACGTATTATCCACGGCTCAGTGGATCGATAACCTGCTTGGTAGTATCCTGGGGTATCAGGTGCCTGGTACCCAAGTGTAGTGATCAGCTATCCCAGTTCACAAAGAAAATAAACAGACTACCTACTTTACCCCATCTCTAGAATGAATTCCTTTCCTTCATTTAATTTTACTGGCATTTTGATCTCTACTATGTAATTCCATAGTGTTTTTAACCTAATGTCTCAGGCTTGCTGGTGATGAGAACTTCTAGCCCCTGCACATATCACAGAAATATTCCACATACTCTAGTGAATGACATCCCCAACAAAAGAGTTGACTGGAAGCAGTTGGAATCCTGGCAGTCACTGCCTGTCTCTCCCAGTTGTCAGGGAGGGAAGAAATAGCAGGAGGAAGGGAGTATTATTTGAGGAGTGTGTGGTATTGTGTAACAGGGCTCCTACTGATGAGGGAGTGGATGTGACAGAGGGATCAGTTAGCAGCCATTCCCTGACAAAAATTCCTACCTCACACTAACGACCCCTTATTCACCCCTCAGTTTGTTGTTGGATATAATTTCCAGATACTTAGAAAAACAATTTCCTAATAGTTGATGTAATTTTAAAAGACACAAATATGCTTCGTACCTGTAGTTAATTGTGTTCTAATCAAAGGAGAGGACTCAAAGAGTTAAACAGAAGCATGATTGTTAAGCTTGAATAAGGATAGCCCAAGTTTGGAAGAAGCATGTATATCTGCTGTGTCTGTCATGCTTGCTGCTTTTGTTTATTGTCCTTCAGTGCTTTTAAATTATTAAATGGAGTGGAATGTGTTCTTGTTTCAATGCATTCTTAGTTATTTGGCCATAAGATGTGATAGTACAAGCTACAAAATGCACAATAGAAGTAATGTATTGAGATTTCCTGTATGGATCGTAGGCTCTTGGCTAATGGTACGAGAGCATTTAATTTCCCCTAACAGATGTATTTAAGATTAAACTATTGAAGAGGAGAGGTAATGAATCTATAGAGCAGATACAGAAATGTAGTTCTAACACTGCTGGAGGAGAGTGAGGTAGAGCAGAAAATGACTGCACACTCAGCCTTCAAAGCCTGCAGAGATACAGAAAGTGGTTGAAATCTCAACAGTCACCAAATTGTGGCATGCACTTTATTTCACTAGCAGTCTTATAAAAAGGAAATATTCCCTGCCTTTTACCACCCCTAAGTGATTCTTCTGTGTTCACAGTGTAATGGGCCTTGCATTGGACCACGACTGGCTGTACAGCACAGACAGGTGTTTTGCCAGACAAAAGATGGGATTTCTGTGTCATCTGATCAATGCAGTGCCTTACCAAGGTAGGACAAGAATCTCTAATGTCTGAACCCATAACCCTTTTCAGAGATATTGAATGGACTAGTGACTTAACTGAAAACTTAAGGGTTTCCCCTACGTAACAAAGAGGTCACGCTGCAACCTGTACAGTTCCCTGTTAAAAATCTCATCAGGCATAAGCCCAGGCTTCCCTATTTGTTCCTAGGAGCTTCCAGCCAGTTGGCCAACAGCTGGAAAGTCTTCTGTGCATGCCAAATCCTGGCTGAAAGGCTGTGCTATGTCTTCTGAAGCTGCCGGTCTTCTTCCCACTTATTTAAACACAAACTCTAACTGAGGAAAAAAAAGGGACTCCACAGGGTTTATTTTCCTTCAGATAAACTCCACTGTCAATATTGTAAAGCCATTTACTTTACATTACACAGGTATGTAAATCATGCCCAATCGTGACTGAAAACTAATGTAATTGGCTCCTAGGTTCCTACTCATTCCTTTTCACTATCTTTGTGACAAATAGATGTGAACCAAGTGTGCCTATGCACCTTCTGTGAGACTGCCTTGAAAGGAAAAGGAGGGTTTCAGAGAATTGGTTCTGTTCCCACTGGCTGTAAAGCCATTAAAAAGTTACAGAGTCCCACTGAACCACATTGGTCACCACTCATTTCACGTTGCAACAAATCTCTGGTTTGGCCCTTCATGGAGAGGGGATTTCAGCCAAATCCTCAAATAATTCAAATGGTCATTTGACCCAGTGCTGGCATACCAGTGTGCCTCCACTGAGGGTCTGGTCCTTGAGAGCAATTCAAAACTGCTGTGCTCACTGGCACCCTTTGAAGATCTGACCCACACAGAGCTCTGAGTGAATTACTTCTGGGATCTGTAATGCTTGCTCTCCCTCACTCCTTCCCTCCCTCCTGCCCACAGGCCATTGGGCACCCAGAACTGCTGGACCGATGTCTGTGGTGTACACTGGAGGGTCAGCCTCTGGACCGTCTGCACGGCTACGTGTGGAAACTACGGCTTCCAGTCCCGGCGCGTGGACTGTGTGCACATCCGCACCAACAAGCCTGTGATGGAGCACCACTGCTCCTGGAGGCCGAGACCAGCAAACTGGCAGCGCTGCAACATCACACCCTGTGAAAACGGTACCTGCTGAGAGGAGGGGAGGCGGAGCGGTGCGGGGTACGAAAGAAGGCAGAGTTGTATGTCAGAAAGGCAGCACTGGACCTGGCAGCTGGGCGTCCTGGGGAACCTCCGGTCCGGACATTTGCAAAATCCAGTATCTAAAACTCAACATCCCAGAGAGGAGTGCTGCCTACAGCAATGGTGTTAGTGCTGGGATTGTGTCCCCTTGCTAATAGCATGAGAAATTTTCATACAATCTTAATAATTCATACAGTCTTCTGGAGCAAGTCCAGAGGAGGCCACCAAGTTGATTAGAGGGATGGAGGAAAGGCTGAGAGAATTGGAATAGTACAACCTGGAGAAGAAGAGGCTCCAGGGTGACCTAATTGTGACCTTCCAGTACCTGAAGGGAAATTACAAGAATGGTGTGGCAGGACTGTTTACAAGGGCATATAGTGACATGACAAGGGGGAGTGGGTTCAAATTGAAACAGAGTAGTTTTAGATGAGAAATTAGGAAAAAAGTCTTTGCTGTGAGGGTGGTGAAGCACTGAAACAGGTTGCCCAGACAAGCTGTGGGTGCCCCATCCCTGGAAGTGTTCGAGACCAGGTTGGTGGGACTCTGAGGAACTTGGTCCAGTGAAAAGTATCCCTATCCACTGCAGGAGGATTGGAACTAGTTGATCTTCAAGATCCCCTTCCAACTCAAACCATTCTGTGATTCTGTGAGTAACTTTCAGTTAATGATACCGACAGAAAAACATGAATCACAACTAGACTTATGGCTGTAGTCCAAATCCGGTGGGTAGGTGGATGATGGGAAATCCTGGCAGCAAGATTGCTTTCTTTCAGATGACAAGAAACAAATTGGGCCTGCCAAGGGACTAGAAAAGTTACTAATTTAAAAATAAAACTACGAATGAACAAAAGAGAACAGATGATGTGCTAGTTTGGAAATGATGCTACCATCCTCTATCTTGCAAGCCAGTTGCTTTGCAATCATTGCAGATAACAGCAGCAGAACCCATGTGTACTTGCCTACATCCTCACCAGCTCTGTTGCTCCCTCTCAGCAGAGACAAAGTGGACTACATAGGCCCAAACTCATGAGTTTGGGGTGCCATAATAGAAGGTGAAGGGATAAGGGAGATGACAGGTACCAATCAAGACCTTTGCTGTTACTCCAGCCTCTTTCTGCTATATAGAAATGTCTCACATCCCAGGGTCTTTCAGGGATACTGGACAGTTTTCCAAATTAAAAAAGCAGGAGGCTGTGGACCTCAAAAATTGTGCAAATGATACCAGAACCTAAGCCCTAGAGGAGTTCAAAAAGTGTCTTACCATCTTCATGCTTGATGGTTTCTGACATATGAAAATCACATGACAACACCCGGTCAGCTGGGATGACACACACACACACTGGCTCTTCAAATGTGCAAGGCTGGCCAAAGTGTCTCTGAGCTACTCTGTTGAAACAAGTTTCCAGTTTCATTTACTACTTCATCTTTGGTTTAATGGTTAGGAAACTCCTAGAGCTTCTCTAAAATGCTGGTAGATGACAAACCCACAGAGTGTTGGAGCAGCCTCAAAAGCCCTCTCCCCAGGCTCTGAAAGCAAAGGTTGCCCACCAATTCTCCTTTGAGCCTTTGGCTACTTGCAGTCCACAGTCAGTCTCTGCAGCAAGTCAAGCTCATGCTCACAGTGAGACCTCCCAACACAAAGGTCCTCCTCTCCGCCACCCAAGGAAATGTTCTCAGGTAAGAAATCCTTTGTTCATAGCTTCATCACTATTTCTCCTTTTTGTTTCCCCTTTGGCAGTGGAGTGCAGAGACACCACAAGGTACTGTGAGAAAGTGAAGCAGCTCAAACTCTGCCAGCTCACCCAATTTAAGTCACGATGCTGTGGGACTTGTGGAAAATCTTGAAGGCATGAAATGAAGATGGAGGAACAAGGGGATCACAGCCTTTGCTTCACTGAGGCAAAGGCTTTTACAGAAAATACAAATGGAATGGAATTAACTTTTTCATTTTATTTATTTATTTCCCTTTAAAAAAATAACATCTACCAAATCATTGTAAAGCGACTTGACAAGTTTTCCCTTCTATGAATCTGGGAGACAGAATGCAGCAAAACATGGTCATGAGGGTAGACCACAAAGAATCAGAGAGATTCATGCCACCAGCAATGGGCATGAGAGGATCTGGGCTTCCCAATAATCCATGTACCTGCTTGGGGAATATACCAAGAGACAGGTGAGGAAGAGGACCAGAGTAAAAACCTAGCATCATATTACAGAATCACAGAATCATCAAGGTTGAAAAAGATCTTCAAGGTCATCTAGTCCAACCAGTAGCAGCACCACCATAGTCACCCCTAAACCGTATCCCCAGGTGCCACATCCAGACTTGTCTTGAACACTTCCAGAGATGGTGACTCCTCCACCTCCCTGGGCAACTTAATACAGTGCCTAGACACTTTTCCAGTGAATATTTTTTTATAATATCTACACTGAGCCTCCCCTAGCACAACTTGAGGCCATATCCTCTCGTCCTTTTGTTTGAAACATGGCAGAAGAGACTGACTCCCACCTTACTACAACCTCCTTTCAGGTAGTTGTAGAGAGCAGTGAGGTCACCCCTGAGCCTCCTCTTCTCCCAGCTAAACAACTCCAGCTGCCCCAGCTGTTCCTTCTAGACCTTACACAGGTTTTGCAGCCCTTCTTTGGACACACTCCAGCACCTCAATGTCTCTCCTGTAGCGAGAGGCCCAAAACTGAGCACAGAACTCGAGGTGTGGCCTCACCAGTGCTGAGTACAGGGGCACAATCACTGCCCTGGTCCTGCTGGCCACATGTTCCTGATACAGACCAGAATGCCATTGGCTTTCTTGGCCATCTGGGTGTGTGCTGGCTCATGTTCAGCCAGGTGTTGACCAGCACCCTCAAGTCCCTTTCTACTTCAGGCCCTCTTTCCCTTCAAGCCACTCTTCCCTGAGTTGGTAGCATTGTTGCATGAGGTTGCCGTGACCCAAGTGCAGGACCTTTGGCTTATTGAACCTCATGCAGTTGCCCTCTGCCCATCAATCAGCCTGTCAAGACCTCTGGAGAGCCTTCCTTCCCTCCAGCAGACCAACACTCCCACCTAACTTAGTGTTGTCTGCAGACAGACTGAGGATGCACTCAATCCCCTCAGCTTGACAGGTCGTAGTGTACTGTAGAAAAAAGAAAAAGGCTAAGCTAAACATTCAGCTGTGCAGTATAGAGATACTTCATCTTAGACTACCTTGAGAACACAACCACATTATTTTGCTGTATAAATTTATTTGTTACATCCAAGATTGGGCCCCTTTATGATTTCTAAACCCCTCCTTCTCACACCAGGCTTTGAAACTATTTCAGTGGGACATCCTTGTGATTTTGAGGATCTGGTGTCTGGTGAAGTTGAACAATGGTCTGTAACAGAAGTGGATCCAAAATACAAGAAAATATTTCTGTTTTGAACTTGTGAGGGAGGATTGGGGATTGAAGAGTTGCCCTCAGTACAGAGGTGAGGTGATGATGTTAATTATTGTCCAGCACAAGGAGTGAAAGTATGACAGACTGTAGTACAGCTTGACAGACTGTAGTACAAACCTGCAAACACTATTCCACAGTGAGTATAGGCAGGAAAGATAGAAATAGTATGTGGTACACAGGAGACTCTGCGCACTGCATCTTACTAATATTTAGAAAAGAGAGGTACTACTTCCCAGAGTTCTAGTATTTTCAGACCTGGGGTTTTGGAAAGAAACTTGAGGAAGTGGGTTTTCCTATCCTGCTAACAGGAAATTTCTCTTTCCTGGCAGCCAAGCCTTTTAAACACATAGTAGAAAAGTGCTTTATTCTGTTTTTTTCATGGTTGTTACTATTCAGTAGAAACAAAATCAGCCCCAGAAGACTAATGCAAATAATTTTTAACAAACTTGCTCCTCTCCAGCTGCCTCCCACAACAAAACAGGTGTTATAAAGCAGCAGATCTTTAAGCCCATGTATCTCCTGTATCCCTGAAGATACAGTCTAAAATGTGAGACTCAAACATCACACCCACAGCATGATTTTGCTTGCAGGCTGTGAGTCTTCCAGCCAGCTGCAGTGGTTATTCAGCCTGTGAAGTGCTGCGTGATTTTAGTTGCTGGGCATTCTCTGCTCTGCTCAGGAAAAATTTAAACTTAGAGGAAATCTGCAAAGTAGAGAAGTTTGAGAATTATGGAGCTTTAAAGGAGAACTACCCAGATATCAGGTTTTGGTTCAAGACTTTCTCTAAACTAAGGGCTTGGTTGTGCCTCTCCTGTAACCCCTGTTGGGGCTAGTGCCTTGTGCTGTATTAACGAAATGCTGTTCGAGTTCTGCTGTGCTACAAATTCTATGACATGAATTTTTCAGTAAAAGTGGGAGTCCATTACTGAGGTCAGTGCCAGATTCATGACTTTAAACTGTCTCAAATTGTCTTACTTCAAAACACATCTGGCAGTGAATGCTCTTAGTAGAAATGGGTCTTCAAGAAATAGTGTTGCTAAGCATCAGTGAAACTTTTTATTTAAAAAAAAGAATAATGACTTTCTGTGTATGTAAATGTATATCTTTTCTGTATATTTATTAGGATTTCTTGTATAAAAAGTGCAATATTAATAATTGTACATTATTTTGTAGAGATAAAACTATTTTGTGGGGGTTTTTTTAAATCTCCCCAGAGCTTTGTTCCTCTAAAATCAACAGTAATAGTGTATTTCTCGTAATTTTAATAGCACTTGCATTTAATTGGGGATCTGCTTCACTGTGCACAGAGTGTGTTATAGATTATGACATGAGGGAGGGATGATGCTTCTAACTTGTGAAATGATAATTATGCATGGAATGAAGGACAATTCCTTAACATAGTAACAGTGATAATGATGATGACAATGTGATGGATATTTTTGATACATTAGTTAACAAAAAGCAGTATGGGGAAGCAAGACATGTTCAAGTTATCACATTCCGTACTATCTGTGTAACTGTGCACAGGATAAACACAAAAGATCTTATCTGGAAGGGGCCACTGTTTTGTCTCTGCACAGTGTGGATTTAATTTCACATATCTGTCTTCTGAATTGTGACTTAGCAGCATCTCAGTAAAATGATTGCTGGTTATTTTATGAAAGGATGCTTTCCTTCTCTAAAGAGAAAACAACACATCAAGCTTGTATATATATAACTTTTTGTACAAGTAATGCAGGTTACTTACTTAACTACTACTGTCTGACATGTTGTTTTTTAATTTTAAAAGCCAAAGTAGCAAAGCTGTTGTAGTTCTCTGTCCTTATTCTGTATTATGATAGCAGCACACACCTGTTACATGAAGTACACGTGATGTACCTGCCTTGGGGAGAGAACATGCCTTAACTCCTTTTTGAAGGTCTCCAGCCATTAAGATTCTGCACCCTGTCTTGGAGTATGTTTTGATTCTGCATTTGCCTTGCTTTGTTCTTTTTTGCTAATGTCTTGCCCCTATTGCTCTTGCAGAAATATAAAGTCATCACTGCTGATCCAAGGATCATGGAACTCAATAAAAGTATACTCCCTTTTTTCTAAGTAGCAATGCTTCAAGACGTCTTATAAGTCCCCTCAGCCATCCATGGCTTGAAGAAACACCTGTTAATTTAGTCTCTCCTTACAGGTTGCTGCTGCCTTCAGTAATGGAGCTGCCAGCTACCTAATGCACCTGAAGCATCAGGTGTTCATGGAGAAGGAATCCTGGTAATGGTCTGAATTACAAGGGGAAAGAAGAAAAAAATCAATAAAGCAAAAGTATTTTTTTCTTAACAAAAAATTTAGTTTTGAAAAAATTTAGTTTTTAGGCTGGTTGTTGCTGTTGCCCTTTTCAAACACACAGTGTCTCTCCTAAAAGTGAACAGCAATTTTGCTCTGATTTATTGACAGCTTCCCTTGTGTGATGTTCCTGCAGATGTTTTTTAGACACCTAAACTGCAGGTAAATAATACCTCACACATACAGCAAGTCAAACAGACAAGTCAAAGACCAGACCTAAGATTTCCAAGCAACTGTGCTGAAGTCAATGGGAATTTCATCATACATTTTCAGTTAAACAAGTATAGAAGCTGTTGTGTATGTAAAATAAACAACAGGCTTGCTTTGTTTTCCGAGAGAATAATTATTCTCTCTTGTACTTATGGCTTTAGTTACTAGTCAAATCAAAAAGCCTTCAAATCCTTCAAAGCAAGCTTCCAGTTTTATTCTCTCTACTAGTTTTCATCACAAAAGAAAGTGCTGAAACAAACAATAAAATACAGTGCTGAAAGGTTCCTCACAGAAGATCTGCTCCCAGCCCCTGTTATGTGACAAGGTGAGCACAACTGAACTACTCCAGTCATCTGTGCCTGTACGCATAATCTTAAAAACATAGAAGCCATAGCCAGAGTTTTCCAAAGTAACCTTTAGCTAGACATTTTTTCCTGCTATCTAGATGTAGTCACATGGACGGCAGTTGGAGCTTTTTTAGTTTTTAAGTTACGATTCTTCTTGCAAACTACCTTATCAAACAAAAGGCTAATGATCACCTTACTGTCTGTTTGGTGCTCAAACACTGAATCATAAATAAACTTTGTTATCCTAGATCAGCATAACCTGACACATCTATTTGTAGAAGAAGGTGAACTAAAAACCTACTATTTTCCAGATTTTCAGAACTGTAAAATTCTTCAAAAGTTTTTAATGGCAGCTTTCAGCAAGAGTTTGGTATTTCGCATAGTAGTTGAGTAAATTAGCTCCATTCATTCAATTACCTAACTTAACAGAGACGCTTTCAAACTGTTTTGAATGTCAAATTTTCTCAGACCACCAGTGTATACTGGGAAGCTCAGAACTGCTGATGGTAACTAAGGCTGTACATACTGACTGCAGACCACAGTTTGGGAATCATGGATTTAACCATACCCTTCATCCACTTTTTTAAAGGTATATATATATATATTTATCAATAGCATTATGTATTAACTGTCCATTTTTGTGGAAAGTGAACCAAAGAACCTGTCAAATACTTGAGTTCACACAAAATTGAGGGAGGGGAAAATCAGATCTGCTTTCTCTACTGATCTTACACATTTCACAAACTGAAAGCATATTGGTTGATCATCATTTCACCTACATTGCTTCTCATCATCTCCACCCAACATCTCATCTCCAGTCAATCAGAATCAAATCTAAAATCTGGCCATATGCATAGTCATTTTAGTAATTTTTTAATATAAATTTTCACTAAGGCATTTCAGTAATTGCAACCCAGCATGTTATTTATCCAGATTTATAAGGGGAAAAGACACATATCAGCATCTCTTTTTCTGATTGAAATACTTATTTATACTCTCACCTGCTTTTTCACTGAGGTACAGTACTTGTTCCCATTCTCAACATCATGTGTGAAGACGTGAACACAAGAATACCTTTAATTCTACACCTGTCCCTCTGAAAAGCAAATACAGTGCTCAGTCTCATTTTTGCTTCAGTGATCACTGATGAAGACTGAGACTACAAAGTCCATAAAATCACAAACTCCAGCCCTTCATTTTTGCCGGAATGGTTACAAAGCCTCAAACAGCCTCTATTGAACCATCTAAATGCACACTGGGGTGATTGAGGCAGCAAAGCTGAAAGTATCGTGTGCCTTCACACTGGAGAAATATCACAGCAGTATCTATCTGGAAGAGTTTTTCTTTTTAAATAAATAAGTAAATGGACAAAACAAAGCACAAATTAGCTCATGAAATGTATTTGAAACAGAATCATTGACAGTGTTTCCTCACTGATCTGAGTTTGTACACCAGTTCCTGTGCATTTAGAGGGCTTTACAGGGGCAGATACCTGGTTATCACAGAAAAAAGTTGCTTCTGCACAGTAAAAAATTGAAAAAAAACCCAAAAAAGATGAAACAAAATCAAACTGTAAGTACTATTGCTAGAGGTAATGAGGGCAAAACACATACCCCGTCACTGACATGGAAAGTAGCTGGCACCATAAAGAAGTAAATAAAAGTGTGAACGTTCGGGTATATGCTGCCAATATCAGCAGCTATAACTCAAATCAGATGTCATTCATTCTCATGAAAATCTTGCCAGTGCTTTTTGTTTTGTTTTTAATGCAGGAAGTCCACTGGACATGCTTTGCATACCAGGTTTACACTGGTGCCCACCTTTGGCACTGTGACATGTTGTGCACGTACTTGGACACACAGAAACGGGATTGCAGGGCAGCGTCTTCAGTGCCTCTCTCTGAGTCTGTGCCCTACTGTACCACGTGCAGGTTATACTGCCTTAGGCTGCTCTGGATTGCATGGGCTGATTGTCCACGAAGCGTGGCAGGTGGGAAGGAGCGATACAGAACTGCCTCACACCCATTGCTCCTTGGCACTTCCCTGTCCCAGCGATAAAAGCCAGACAACTCCTCCCCACCTCATTTGCTTACACAGCTCTAAAGATCTTTGCTGATCTTTGACCCTGAGCTGATTTAATTATCAAATTTAAATACTAAACATTATTTCTTTCCAAGAAGAGACTCCATCCTACCATGTTCCTTCCACATTCCCTTCAAAATGACTCCTCTGTCAGCAAGAGCAACTGCTCTTGAGGAGGATGGACACTATGTTTCTGAAGTCCAGATTCCTCTGCAGAGATTGTGGGTGAAACCACTGCAGCATCATCCTTGAGGTCACACAGCAAAAGCAGCCCAAGTACCCACAAAATGCTCATCCTTCACGGGAGGCATTGTTCTTGTCTTGCAGGGTGCCTGCACACTTGCCCAGACACACAAATACCCAGGGTAGCAGCCGACAGACCAGGCTAATTTTGGCTAAATCCCTGAGATTTTAGGAAGGCTGTGGCACAGCAGGCAGGACTGCATTAGCTGAGGCCTCAGCTGAACAGAACCTGAGCAGGAGTCTCCTCTCTGCAAGCAGAGCAAGCGCTCTGCAGTCGGGGAGGAGCACAGAGGCCCTTCGGCTAAAAGGAGTAGGGGTTTTGAAACTGATAACTCAGCATTTTAAGCCAAAACAATGAACAAAGGGTCCGTTGCTTGTTTGGGTTCCACTTTATCCTTCCTGCTAACACGCTGTATACCCCTTAGGAGAGGGGAAAATGGGAAAAACAAGGATGTTGTCTAAACCTTTAAACCTTTCACATAGAAAAGCTTTATATTTTTGTTCATATAAATAAAAGAATGCTATTTTATGTGGCTAAAATGGGAAATGGACACCAGAGGGTTGCACTCTGGTTACATATAAATACTCTGTTTTTTTAAGCAGTGGCAGGATGTGAACAATTCCATAGTAAGTGTGTAGTTATCCACACATACTTAGGATGACATGCCTACGGGAAACCACTCACCACTACTACTTCCCTCTCTAGTACTATAAAGTAGTCTTCTGCTTCAAGATCTTGCATGGTTTATATACAAACTCCCCAGGGCCAGTGGGAGGCACGGTAATGAACCAGAAGGATCACAACAGATAGGCCATGAGTACCTCGCTCTCCAACGGAGGAGCCAGGACCAGTTTCTTTTCTCTTAAGGAAGTGCTTAATGGCTGGACTGAGGAATCAGTCTCTTTTAGGCTATATGGAGACTTCCACCCTCACACACTTTTCAACATGCTGGTTGTTGGGTTTTTCTAAGCATAAATTATTGGGTTTGAATAAATAGCTAATAATGTTGGTGGATGCTTGTTAAAACCCTTCACCTTCTGAAACACTCCTGGAATCAGTTTTCAAGTAATAGCATACAACCTAGTGATTTTATTACCAAAAAGAAAAATCTGTTAACTCACTACATACAAATCACAGAAAATCAAATCCAGCTGTGCAGGGAGGATCTCACAGGCACTTTTTTTTTAGCAGAAAGAAAAGCAGAGCAGGGGCCTGCTTGCCCAGCAAAGTACAATGTTTGAGCCTGTGTGCTGGCATTTGGCAGTGCCACATGGGCCCTCTCACCAGTCTGGGGACAGTTAACACCAGCAAGCACAGAGATAGTGAGCTGGTGGTAACAGGGAGAGCAGAGATTAACACAGCATTGCCTCTTTTAGAGCCCTAAAAGAGCTCTATTCCTTCTCTGCTTACTGTAGCCAAAAACATCTGTGATACAGACACGCAGCCAGATAGAGAAATGAAAATCAGATTGCCCCAAAGCAGTACTTCCCCAAAAAACAAGAAGAGAGGCACATGTCATCAAACTACTGCTACCAATGCAGGAAGGAGGGCAGAGAGACACTACTAAAGTAGGGGGAAGAGGGATATTCAGTGGGATTGGCCAAAAGTAAGCTCTGATCAGAAAATTCATAGTGGAATTTTCCCCTCCCAGTGAACCTGAACAGCAGCTCTCTGCGCAAACACCTCTTTCCAACAGAGATAACATGGATCCCTCAGGGAAATCCTATCCGTGCCACAGGAAAGACCTCTTTTTTGTCTGACAAAAAAAAGGTTTTCTTTATTACACATTAAATTCAGCTGACTTCTGCCTCCTTAATACAATGCCCAGGATCTATACTGCTTCCCTCTCTGATATGAACACATTCAGTCATTTTTGAAGCATGCTACTACTGTCTTTCAACACTTCCTTCATAATTCTGAAACACTTGATGTGCTGACAATTCACTCTCCTTCATAACCTACAGTGTTGGGTGAAGCCCTTTTTAGAATTTGTAGTGGTAAAGTTTTCACAGTTTTGCTGCTGGTTCATATTTCTAGACCAAAAGTACATAATTTACTGATTTTTTTGACCTCTCACCTATTGCCAACTGCAAATCTCCAGATGAAATGCCTTCTGCAGAGGTATGGCACTGGGGTTGGCAGTCCTTGCAGGCACAAGTGGTTGAAAAGCTGATACAATACAAGTCAAAACTGAATTGATTAGTTATCTTCCCTATTATTACAGGTAACTTCCTCTGAGAACAGAGGAATTAAGTAATTTTGCTCAGCTTTTTCGCAGTGAGGAACTGCAGTGCTGCCTTCCTCCTGGTTGAGAAAACATTCATAACCTTCTATTAAGCTACTACCCTTCTAAAATTTAGTTTGAACATGTCTCCTTAGTTCAGCTTTTGTTCTTAAGACTTGCCAAACTGATTGTTTGACCTCCTTTGCTCTGGAGATCAGTAGGGCTGGTGAGTACACCTCTTCTGTGTTTTCAGGGATGCAGGTAGAAGCTATCCCTCCAAACAGTCTCTGCAGTGTACACACATGGAAGTCTTCCTGTGGACAGCTGACATGTATTGGCAGTGATCACAGTAATCAATACCAGTGTAGGGACTGGCTTTGACAGTTACGTTTTCCATCCATTATTGTTTAGCACAATCCTCCTCGTTCTTTTTTGCATGCTTCAGGCCCCTCATCAACTTTGTCACTCCCCACTGGACCTTCTCCAGAATCTCCACATCTCTCCTGTACTGAGGAGCCCAGAACCGGACACAGAACTCCAGATGTGCCTCCCCAGGGCTGAGTAGAGGGGCAGGATCACCTCCCTCGCCCTGCTGGCAGTGCTGTTCCTAATGCACCCCAGGGCACCACTGGCCTTCTTGGTCCCCAGAACTCACTGCTGGCTCATGGACAGCTTGCTGTCCACCAGGACCCCAGGTCCTTCTCCACAGAGCTGCTCTGTAGGGCATGCCTCCCTCCCTCCCTTGCTTCCCTCCCGCTGGTCTCCTGGTTCAGAAATTCCTGAGGGATGGTCTTGTTAGTGAAGACCAATGCGAAGAAGACATTCAGTAACTCCTCTGCTCCTTCTGTCACCAGAGTCCCCCCCTCCATTTAGTAACAGGTCCATATTATGCCTGTTTTCCCTTTTGGTTTTGATGTATTTGATGAAGCTCTTCTTGTAGCCCTTGACATCCTTGGCTAGATTTAATTTCAAATGGGCCTTGCCCTTCCTTGTTTCATTTCTAGTTATTCTGATAACCTCTCTGTGTTCGCTCCAATTGGCCTGACCCTGCTCCATCTCCTGTGTATTTCCTGCTTACACTTGAGAACTGACAGGAGTTTTTAATTCGTCCATGCAGGTGTACTGCCTGCCCCCTTTGCTTGATTTCTTGCTCATCATGATGCATCGTTCTTGAGCCTGGAGGAACTGATCCTTGAATATCAACCAACTCTCTTGTAGCCCTCTTCCCTGCAGGGCCTGTTCCCATGGAATTCTTCAAAGAAAAGTCCCTGAAGTGGCTAAAGTTCTCTCTCCTAAAGTCCCCAGTTACAGTCTTAACTTGCTGCCCTATTCACTCCTTGCCCACTACTGAATTCCACAATCTCATGGTCACTTGAGCCAGGGCTGGGAAAATCGAGATCCTCGTTGTCAGTGTTCAAAAGCTAGCAATTACTAATGCTAAGTGGCATATTGCATTGCTATTGAGCCTGATAAGACCAATTTTCACCCAGAAAAAAGATCCATGAATTTGTAATAAGGTCAGATTTACACTCTGGACTGTCCTTGCTCTGCATTCCCTGCCAGTCTCATACCAAAGACTTGAAAGAACTGTTGGAGAGCTTTTATGCATAAAAGAACAATTCTGCAGTCCCAAGCCTTTCTTTCATATAAACTCTCTTTCAGAATTGGCAGAATTACAGGCTGATAAATAAAATCAGAAAAACAACTGAATAAAAAGAGATCAGGAAGAAAAGGTATTTTCCTGTAGAAATTCAATACTAAAGAAATGAAGGTTCAAGAAGGCTGGCTGGTAAGGTAGCAGCAGCTGACAAAAAAATGCCAAACATACTCTACTACACCACAGGTGAATGAATATTTTACAGATTACTGAATTTCTGAAGATTTGTGAAGTCATCAGTGGCTGCATAGTTTGGCCCTTTTGCACAGTGTAATCTGTAGAGATTTACCTACTTGTTCCTGCTGCACGCACATAATTTCTCATTGAACTGGAATATATGTTTAGAAAAGGCCTCTAGGACTGATTCAAGGACTTCAAGTGAAGCAGAACCACTGTGTCTCTAGGGTATTGTTCCAGTAGCTTCCCACCCTCAGGGTTAAGCATTCATGTTTTCAGATGGAATGTGTTTGGCTTTAAATTGCAAGCACTTAGGAAAAATTTCTAGCCCAACAGGTTTCAAAGCCTTTCCAAAGTTTTGGAATACATTTATACAGAAAATTGTCTTCCACATCCTCTTTAAATGCTGCTTTGATGGCCAGACACAAGCCCTTCACAGAACCATAGAATCACATATAAACAGAATATCCTGCTTTGGAAGGGCCTCGCAAGAATCATCAAGCATGCACCAGCTCTAACTAGCACTTGAGCTAAAGACTCAGGGAACAGCCAGAGCTGCCAGGAGTAAGGGAGAGGAGGCTTTAGGAAAGTAGAATGTGCTTTAAAAGTCAAGAAGTGTCATAGTGCTAATAGAAAACTCATAAGCCTACAGAACGCACTTTGGACAGAGAAACGAACAGTTATGGTCAGAATCTTAATACTGCCCTATTCAAAAGATAATACAACACTAGCTGCTGACTGAACCGTAGCAACACATGACAAATTCAACTCTTTGATCTTTCTGGCACCCATCCAGCATTCTGCAGTGAAGAGCTTTTACTGAAAAGCTTCTCTTGCAAGGTGTCAGCCTAGGGTGGTATCCTTGGCACAAAAACCTCCCATCTGACAGCGTAGTTCTGGGCAGCACAGTGACACAGTCTACAAAGGTGCAATATTCAATAATATTTCTCCAGTAATTGTACACTTTGTGTGTGTCTTTGATGGGAATACTGAAAAAGGCTGGATCTCAGACTTTGTTATCCAGCAACGCCTTTTAAATGTGACTTCACAGCATGTAATTCACCTCTTCTACCTCTGTTTTTGTGGACACTGCTGAATCCCCATTACACCAATAATAATGTTTATTACTGAGAGATCACTCTCTTAGTGTCTCAGGAGGCGATCTCTCTCAATTAATGAACAAGAGTTAGGTGGGAAAAACTTAAAAAAAAAAATGCAGAGAAACAAGGATCAATATGTCTTTTGTGCAAATGATGCAGAAAATGTCAGTGCCAGGGAATTAACTTTAAGAGCTCTCCAAATATGAAACCAGCAACCGGTTTAAAAGAAGGTGACAAACAAAATCAAGCTGTCAGTATCAGTTACCTCAAAGATAGGTGGGTCTTTGTAAGAGGCCAGGCATGTAACAATGCCCCCTGGTGTAGCTGGCAGAAGAGGTTGCTTTAGTATAATTTAGCACAGTGTGAGGCTTTGGACCTGACCAGACAGGTTTATAGATTTTCATAACTGCGAGCAAATGAGGCACATGATTGTTCTGAAAGGCAGTCAGAAGAAGAAACTTATTGGTTTTGCTGGGAAAGTCTGGAGCATGAGTGAGAGGTTTTAGGTCTTAGTCTATTGCACAGCCAAGGCTTATGGTCTTCCTTCACTATAGAAGAGCTATAAAATGACTCACTAATTTTTTAAGCTGGGCCAAAGATCGAAACATTTTGGCTGGCTTGCCTTTTGGGTGCTTGCAAAGTGTCCGAGTAGTGGTGTGAAGGTTCATTTTCTCCAGAGGAGGAAGATATACATCAGGTTTTCTGGTGAATACAAGAGGCTGTAGTCAAACTTTGTATTTTTCCTGAAATTCATTTGTAGTGGAGAAAGGAAGTCAGGGGAGAAACTTTGTCTGGTAGGGTTTTAAAAGCTTGGTTGGCTGATCACCCTGCCCCTTGTAAGAAACTTTGTGTGTAGTGAGGCCTTCAAATGAGACATAATTGACCTTGTATTTCTCAATTTTATGGACATAATGTTTCACCAGAGGAGGTGGCACATAATTCACTCTATAATTTGTTATATATTCAACGGGGGCCTTGGTTTTCTGGACCAGATTCAGATGTTTGCAGCTTTGAGTGGCAATCAGACCCCGGCAGGAACAGTCATTCTGGACAATGGTTCTGTGGTCAAATTTTTCTTCTGATGGGTGAAACCTTTTGTTCAGTCTGATCTACTCTGTCTTTGGTTCATTCTATAGTCATCTGAAACGAAAGGCATATACCATATTATGATTATTACATTTTCTACTTTAATAAGTATTTGTTGACACTGGAGAGTTTGACAAACCCTATTCAAAGAGCAGCTGTAGAATACATTATACACTAATGTGTTAAGCCCTGAAAATGCTCTGTATCTACACAGAAAACTGAATCAACTAGGCCAGTACCCACTCATATCTACAGAGATGGTGAAATACCACGACGGAGCATTAAAAAATATTATGTCTTGCAGAGACATTTTCTGCAGGTGGGTGCTGTCCTCATGCTCAGTCAACCAGAGATCATGAAAGTGTAGCACCAAGGCAGTGACTCGGACTCCCTTCATGTGCCTTCCTGCAGCTGGCTTGTGGCTGGCTCAGAGCACAGAGTTTGCCTGTGTCTGCAGAGGCTGTTCAGGTGTCTCACACAGCACCTCTAGGGCAAGGAGAACCAGGTGTCCACCATTCACTCTAAAGGCTAAGCTGCAGTGCTACCCTTCCTCTTTCTACCTTCTCGCTTGGCCTGATGGCTGGCCTGATTCCTCAGCTGCACAGCTGTGATGCAGCCTGTGCTCTGCCAAGTTCAGGGACTTGCAGCTCATCTTGGTGTTAGCAAGCTGGGCTCTGTGGCATTTCCTCAGCCCTTGGCTTTTTGTGGTACTCCTGCTGGCAGTATAAGCAGAACCTAAGAAGAAACGTGTAACTCTGTCTCCAGATCTTCCTTATCAGAAAAACTGTGCTGGAACTTGCAGATCATGCCTGCACTTATGTGAATCATAGGCAGAAATGGCCCATACTCCAGAAATCTTGTTATCCAAATTATGACTAAGAATATATTTTAGGTGGTATTTTAGAGACATTCATATGTTCCTTCCTCGACACGATATCAGGGAAATAAATGAGGCCCTGTAATTTAAAAAGATTTGTGCTGTCACCCTAGCAATCTATCACAAAACTGCCTAAGTCTCTGACCAGCGCTGCAGCCACAAGACCATAGTTTTTTCCTTACCAGTAATCTTGTGCAATTTCCCCTAGAGACCATTATGGTTACTGGTAGGAAGTTGAAATTAAATAGTCTTGGAGCTAACCCAAGGGGGTTTCTTTGTTTTCTTTTTTAAATTTTCCCTCCTTTCAAACCACACTGAGAGTCATGAGGTAAATAAGCTTCCAGCTGACTCTGCACAGGAAGGAAGTCTAGATGTCAAAGTACTATAGAGTAAATGATGCAATTAGGATATTTGTTTTAGGATATTTGAACTCTTCAATACAAACAGAGTTTGCCCCCGGCACTCCTGTTTCCCTGGGGGAATAGATGTCCAGGCACTACCACACTGGTGAGATGCTGACCTTGTGCCCATTCCTAGGGTACATCATTTTCCCGGAGAAATGGTCCAACAGGGTGAACCATGAGCATAAACAGAGGTGTTATTACAGGGGATGCATTAATAAAGTGTTAAAAAGTGAAAAGATGTTGAGATTCAGACCACCTCTAAGCAAAGGCTTGATCAGAGATCTCACATTTCAGATGCCAATCAAGAGTTATCAAAAAACTTTTCAGGTTTTCCCATCATCCTTGCTGGAGAAAAATCTGTACATTTTGGATGTAACTATGGCTCTTGTAAAATATTGAAAATATGATAAGCAAGGCCATCTGTCTTCAATTTTTAAAATTTATAAGCTCTACACATTTGGAGACCTCATAGGCTTTATGAATTTATTTTACTTAGTGTAAGCCAACAGTGCTACTATTCCTTCAAAATATGTTACAGTTTTATTGTAACTCTAATTCTTAACCATAGATATTAATAGTTTCCCATGTAGCACAATCTTGAAAACATTAGGGGGTACAGGAGGGAATGCAGGATATGAACCATATGTTTTTGGAGGGTTAGGCACATCTCCCTATAACCAAGAAAGGCTAAATTTAAATTAGATTACATATCTGCAGGTAGACAGAAACAGCTATGTGTTTATCCTGGAGGAGATGAGAATTTTGAAACCTTAAGTGGCAAAGTCATCGGACATGAACTGTGATAAGCAATAGCATCAACTTAACCCTACAGTGTCATTTGGGATACGATGTGTTTAGTGGGAAAGAACATGACAATACAGTAGGAAAGGTAATTTAGTACCAATGCAGCACTGTTTTATATGCTTTTCCAATATTTCAGTTATGATAATTAATAGAATACAATATTTCAAAATTTCATACTTGAGTAGGTGTACTGGTTTTGGCTGGGGTAGAGTTAACTTCCTTCACAGCGGCTGGTATGGGGCTGTGTTTTGGATTTGTGCTGAACACAGGGTTGATAATACAGAGATGTTTTTGTTATTGTTGAGCAGGGCATAGACCGAGTCAAGACTTTTCTGCTTTTCGTGCTGCCATGGTGTTGAGGAGGTGGGAGTGCATGGGAGGTTGGGAGGAGACACAGCAGGGACAGGTGATCCCAACTGACCAAAGGGATATTCCAGACCTTATGGCATCATACGCAGTATATAAAGTGGGGGGGAAGAAGGAGGAAGTGGAGGGGACATTTGGAGTGATAGTGTTTGTCTTCCCAAGTCAACATTATGTGGGATGGGCCCTGCTCTCCTGGAGATGACCGAACACTTGTCTGCCCATGGGAAGCAGTGAATTACCTCCTTGTTTTGCTTTGCTTGAGTGCACAGCTTTTGCTTTCCCTATTAAATTTCCTTTATCTCAAACCATGAGTTTTCTGCCTTTTACCCTTCCAGTTCTCTCCCTGACCCTGCTGGTGGGGGAGTGAGCAAGAAGCTGCCTGCGGCTTGGCTGCTGGCTGGGGTTAAACCATGACAGTAGGGATCAGTAAAACCTAGCAATGCTTAGAGACTAGTGCAATGAAAACTTGTGGTTTTGGTTGAAACTGGGCCTTTAAGAGAATTCATTCAGTATGCAACTTGATCTTTGAGGGGGTTTGGACAAAGATTTCCATTTGCAGTGTTTGGAAAAATTACTGTAAATTATAACCAAATGTGGCTGTGATACATTTTATTAGAGCTCTGGAGTTATAGTTAAGGTGCTGACCTAAACACAGCCAAAAGACAAAGATATACATATGTTTCAGATGCAGAGAAGTGAAGGATATCTAAACACAGAAGGAAAGATTCTCCACGTTCACAAAGCAGCCACTTTTTGTTGGTTTCACTGAACCTATTCCAATGAATACAATCTGGTGACATTGCCTATACAAAACAAAGTGTTCAAAATTGTGTAGATGTGGGTATTTTGCAACTGTGGGTCATAGCCTTCACAACTCAAGTCACTCTAAATAGACAGCAGTTCCTGTGTGCTTGATGTAAAAACTGCAGTTTTTGCTGTTGCAAACATGCAGCTGCACTAAAGTCTACCTTTCACTCACTTCAGCCAGGTAATTTTAGTGCTGCTTTCACGTACCTTTAATTTCCCAAGTTACTTTATCATTTTGACTTTTAAGAAAAAAATTGTCTATGTACATTGGACAAATCTGCAAAATAAGCACCTGTCATAAGCTGTTATATTTGCACAACATAATAAAAATAAAATATAGAAATACTAACTATCTGCCTACCCTTGCTAGCTAGCTGAAAATTGTTCAGAGGGAACGTAAAATCGTCTTGACTTACTACCAAAACCAGCAGGGTTGCTGTAACTCTGTAACTGGAAGTTTTCTCCAGTGCCTGCTGAAGAGAATTTGTATTGCTGGAGAGGAAGAAACCCCCACAAAGAAAAGCCACCTACACCAAGTTACTGCTACTGAGAAACAAGAGCATAGTTAGATGCACAGTTCACCTGTTTTACCAGCAGTAGAGCTTGAGTGAACCGTGTGCCCGTATTTCCTGTACACATCTCTTGCACATTCATGGAATAACTCTGCAGCAAACACAGAAAGGGTGTCACGCTTCATGAACTGCTCAGACCTAGCAAATTGTACATATTTTAGATATGTCTGGTCCACTGAATGCATGGATCAGCAGTACACCAGAAATATGTTCAGTATATCCTAAAGATTATGCTGTTGGATCCACATACAGGAATTCCTATAGCCATACTTCTACCTAGGATGCCTGTAGGCCTATTAGATATGGAAAGGAGTTAAATTCAGAGAGATGCCAATGCTGCCATTAACGCAGGGCTGTATTGCCAACAAATATTTTCTGTATGGTTCCTGCACAGCTTGTTACATATACAGAAGGAATTAAAACTGCACGCTGTTTTGATCTGTCTTCTTAAAAAATGAAGTTACCTGTGAAGTCCTGAACAAAGCAGCAAGGGCAGTTTACCTTTGTAAGTGCTTCTTATATCCATCTTGGTGATGACGATGTGTCTCCTCATCCTCCAGGAGAGGCATGGAGATACTTGAGACCTACTGTAGGAGTTATAATCATGTCTGTAAGTGGAGGTCAAATCCATACTCTCTTGTCCCTTGACACGCTTTGCAGATCGTTTAGGTTTCTATGGCAACACTTCATGAGCTATGTAATCTCTCCTTTGAAGAATAATTTCATTATTTCTTTTGTGTTATGGAAAAAAATATGTTCCTCTTTCGGGACACACAAAAAAATTAATACTTCGCCTTATCTCCACAAGCTAAGAAAGTTTGCATATGATACAAGCACTTAGTGAAACACACAAGCCTTTTGCATTAGGAAGCGTGGACTCTACAAAAGGAACTGAGGTAGTTCTTGATAACCCCAGTCAGGCCAGGTTCCCCCTTCTTTCCACCCCGTGAGGGTAATGGCTTTACATCGAGCTATTTCTGTTCTACAGTGGAGTTACACCAGAAGACAACTCCTTTTAAAGGGCAATAATTACAGCAGGCTATCTAGTGTGTACAGGAAAAATATGAGAGAGGCAGCCATGGCCTTCCCAGACAACACGCTGGACACCAGCTCAGCCCAGGATGGGGAGACAACACCAAAACAGTTTTACAGCCAAACACCAGTTAAGCAAAGCATCAGCATGGTCAGATATCAGCTTTTCTCAGGCACTGCTTTAAAGGAGCTATTTTAAGGTACTGAGGTAGAGTTACTTAACTCCAGGACAACATTGCAGAACAGCAACAAGATGGAGAGGAAAACAACATTGCCATCATTACCAACATCAGTGAACCTATTTCACTGCCCACATGCTTTGGTACAGGGCAGAGAATTTGGTGCCTGGCACCAGCAAATTCAGTCTCTTACATCAGAGTATTTCTTCACTGGTGTGCAGATCTGTTTAGGCCATTGGCAGCCAGCAAGAAGAAACAGTCAGTATAGGAGCTATTCTACTATTAATATTGCACTTTGCATCTGGAGTGATGCTGAGTGGACAACAGCCTGAGCCTCTGAACACACTGTATTAGTTATGCATTTCAACAAATAAACAAGGTTCTCAAAAGTCTGTGTAGAGCAGAAGAAAAGACAATTCACATTGCAAAGTATTAGGTATAGTGGTAAAAACAGAAATCCAGAAGTTTAAAAAAAAGCCCAAGAACATCAAGGTGTGCTTATGTAGATGTCACGTTGCAGCCCCTTGGCATACTTTTGTCAGTAACTTAAAGCCAATGTATTTTTGAAGAGGGGTCAAGAAAGGACAAGCTGGAACACAACACACACTCAGCATTCACAGCAGCAGGGAGAACTCAGTAAGAGAGAGTGTCTTTCCCAAGCCATTGACTGCACAGTTCCATGTTTGAAACAGTCAATATGTACCAGAACCAAGCAACAGACCACAGATAAGCAATTCTTTACCAGCACGATCAAGTGTTTTCTCGCAGTGGGAGTACCTTTTCCACTCTGACTGTTGTGATACCACAGAGACTGGAGCGGAGATCACAGAGGAGAGATTGATCTGCTGATAAACCAGTAGCAACCTGTATCCGTGACACCATGAAAAATGATGCTAGGTGCCTGCAAACCCCAGATTTTGTCAAGAGATATTGCAGTCACAATACTCAGTGAAATGTTACTTAGCAAAATGTTACTAAAGAAGGCTGGTGACAAATCAGGGTTCATTGGCCTCACAGTCCCTGCATTTATTCTCATACAATCCATCAATTAATTCTCTCTATGTTTAGCCACACAGAATCAGAGTTTTTAGCATCCTTCTAATGGGTTGGTGGCATATTTCCATTAGGCCTTGGCACTTTCACACTGGGTGTGTTTTCTCACCAGTGTTGCCCAGAGGACAGCACGACTTTCAATCCAATGGCTAATTATTCATGCTTGGTGTTTTCCCTCTTACAATGGTAGGCAAGTTTTATGTATTTGGTAGCATTCAAACTGTGAAGAAGAAAATATAAGTATTTTCTGTGCTTTCTTACTAGTCTGGGATTTTTTCAGAAGTTGTAAAAAATCCAGGAGTAACAGTTACTGCGGAAATCTCTAGCCTTGCTGAGCAAGAATAGTTTTGCCAATTGAATAGGAAATTTCTAAGGATTCCTTGACAGGCCCTGAATGATAACTGCCCCTCCTTGCCAGCCTTAAGAAGACACCAGTGAGCCCACAATTTAGCTCTAGGTTGACACAAAGATGTCTAGCTGCTTTGGCTCATGCTGGAAGTGGATATATAGAACTACAGGCTGCTTTTTGAAACACATTGATCCTTTTGTTTGTTTCTGAAAAACTTCCACGTAAACAGAGATGTGAGCAAGTTGAGCATTTCAGACTTCATCAGCCCCATCTGTGATTTAAATCAAAAATAAAAAGGTGTAGGTAGGGAAAGAAGTTGGTAGAGTTCCACATCAGGATGGGCGCTGTGGGAGCTGGCAGAAGTCCTCACTGAGCTGCTCTCCATCATTTACCAGCAGTCCAGGCTAACCAAGGAGGTCCCAAAACTGGAGATTAGCAAACATGACCCAAATCTACAAGAAAAGCTGGCAGGAGGATCTTGGGAGCTACAGGCCTGTTAGCCTAACACTGGTGTCAGGGAAGGTCATGAAGAAGATCAGCTGGAGTGTCATTACAAGGTAAGTGCAGGACAACCAGGGGATAGAGCCCAGTCAGCATGGGTTTGTGAGAGGCAAGTCCCAGGTCCTGCTTGACCAACCTGATCTCTTTCTATCACCAGGTGACCTGGTTAGTGGATGAGGGAAAGGCTGTGGGTGTGTCTGCATGGACTTTAATAAAGATTTTGACACCATGTCTCAAAGCATTCTCCTGGAGTAACGGGATGCTCCGGCTTGGACAGGCACACTCTTTGCTGGGTGAAGAACCGGCTGGGTGGCCGGGCCAGAGAGTGTTGGGGAACAGAGTTACATCCAGCTCTTAGTTTGTCACCAGTGGTGTCCCCAGGGCTCAGTACTGTGGTCAGCCCTGTTGAGCAACGTTATCAGTAACCTGAACAAGGGGATCGAGTGTACCCTCCATCAGTCTGCAGATGACACCAAGTTTGGCAGAGGTGTAGATCTGCCTGAGGGTCAGAAGGCTCTGCAGGGGTCTGGACAGGCTGGAATGATTGGCCAAGGCCAGCAGTATGAGGTTCAACAAAGTCAAGTGCCAAATCCTGCCCTTCGGTCATGTGAGAGATTGAAAACCTGAAAGAGCTAATGTCTAAAACATTCGACAGAAGAGAAGAGGAATGTTACCATGCCAACTCGATAAGATGTGGTTAGAAAAGAGGGTCTTGCAGAGGCAGCATATGGCTTTTCTGGGACCAGGGTCCTTGTCTTGGGTAACTATTTTCAAAAACAAGTTGGAGACGTCATTGCAGTTTTGTCTGATGGAGGAGGGGATTTGAAACTGTGAGACCCTCCAATGCTCTTCTGAAAAATTCTAGAATAGCAAAATGCACATGCAAGGACTAGTCTATAATTAGGATAACAGAGAGGAGCAAAGGCACGCACCCATCATCCACGCACCTGCCATCCAGAGTAAAGAGATCACAAAGAGATCAGAGGCAGTGCTGGGGCCCTGGGTGGTGACATGGATCTTTCTTCTCCACCTCAATTTTCCTATCTCTCCTTCTCCCTTTCTTCCTCTGCTTAAACATTTAGATCATTGCTGCTGCAGGCTATCACAATTGTCATGTGCTGTTCACTATAGTTTCATCTGTGGCCGTCCAGAAATGTTCAAATCATTGTGACCACAGACAGATCATAAGGTTTAAATTATTTCTACTATAAAGAAAACTTTTTAATTGATCATTTGGATTTGTTTTGCCATAAGCCAGCCCATGGGTATTCTGAACATCGGCTACCTGATAGCAGGTGGTCCAGGACTGCCCTCTAGAGACCTGACGTGTCACAGGCAGCCCCAGACAGTGCTACAGGTTTGGGGGAAGAGTGGCTGGAAAGCTGCCCAGAGGGAAAGGACCTGAGGATGCTGGTCGACAGTGGCTGAACGTGAGGCAGCGTGTGTCCTGGTGGCCAAGAAGGCCAGAGGCGTCCTGGCCTGTATCAGAAATAGTGTGTCCAGGACTAGGGAAGGGATCATGCCGCTGTACTCATCACTGGTGAGTGAGCCACACTTTGAACACTGTGTTTAGTTTTGGGCCCCTCACTCACCACAGGACAGACACTGAGGTGCTGGAGCATGTCCAGAGAAGGACAATGGAGCTGGTGAAGGGTCTGCAGCACAAATCCTATGAAGAGCAGCTGAGGGAGCTGGGATTGTTTAGCCTGGAGGAAAGGAGGCTCAGGGGTGATCTTATCTCGCTCTACAACTGCTTGAAAGGAGGGTGTAGCCAGGTGAGGGTGAGTCTTTTCTCCCAGTCAGGATGATAGGAAATGACCTCAAGTTGCAGCAGTGGATCTTTAGAATGGATATTAAGAAAAATCTCACATTGGAAAGGGTTGTCGAAGATTGCTCAGGGTGCTCAGGGACGTGGTGAAGTCACCACTCCTGGAGGTATTTAAAAGCCATGTAGATGTGGCACTTACAAACGTGGTTTAGTGGTGGACTTGTTGGTCCTAGAGCTTTTCCAACCTAAATGATTCTCTGAGGACCAATCGATGTTAGCTGTTAAGCCTTTAATAGCCATTGATGACTCTCAGGTCTCTGCTTCGGTTCAGCAAGGGCAAGAGTGATATTGCTCATGACTGTGCCTGTGATTACAGAGGAAATAAACATCAAGATCAGGCAGCAGCCACTACTTGAGGAAAGAGACGCTCTCAGATTCATCTTAAAGGATCAGATTCCTGCTTTTTATGAGTTCCTTCTGTGGACAAGTGCTTGGAACATCACTCCCCCAGGAGCAGGCAGAAGCCTCAGAAGTAAATTCCATCAGGGAAATGGCTACAGTGTAAGTATGAGGGCTTCTTCCAAGAATCAAGACTGAGGAACAACATAGCTGAGAAAAATAAACAACCCAGCAATCCATATTGACTGCCTTGAGGAAAATATCCACACCTGCTTTCCAACCTCAAGATCCATCATACTGAGACCTTCCTGGAAACCAGGCTGTCATGTTACGGTATACAAAGTACCCTGCAAAACAGAACAAAACAGAAATAATCCCCCAGTATCCTCAATACTTTCCCAGACAACATTTCTTCTAGTTTGCCAGAAAATTTCCCATAACAGAAAGTGAGTAAAAGCCAAGATCTTGACTGTGTTTCTATGGCCCCTGTATTCTTTGATTAGACAACATCTCAATCTTCAGGAAGTGCCCTGCCTGATAAACAATGGGTAACTATTTATACCAGTAAACTGCTTATACCAATAAACTGTGTATGCTAGTAAACTGTTTATAGCAGTAAAGTGTTTATGCTAGGAAACTGGTAACTTTTGAGTTAGAGCAGAAAGATACTCAACATTTTTATTGCCTGTCTTCAATTGTAACCTCTTTTCTCACAGCTCTCAAGTGGGATGGACAGTAGGACAGGGACTGGGCAGGCAAAGTGTTTCATAGTGTAAGTAAAGATTAGGGTCATGACCACCTGAGGAACCTGAACATACATAAGTCTATGGGACTCAATGAGATGCATCCCAGAATCCTGAGGGCATCGGCTGATGTAGTTTCAAGTCACTCTCCATGATATTTGAAATGTCAGGGAAGTCAGGGGAAGTCCCAGGAGTCTGGAAAAAGAGAAACATTTTAACCAACTTTAAAAAGAGAAGAAATGAGGATCCTGGGAGTTATGGACCTATCAACCTCCCCTCCGTGCCTGGGAAGATCATGGAACAGATCATGCTAGAAGCTGTGCTAAGGCACATGGAGGATGGGGAGGTGAATTGAGACATCCAGCACGGCTTCACCAAAGAAAAGTCCTGCCTGACCGACCTAGTGGCCTTCTATGATGGAGTGACAATATCAGCAAACAAGAGAAGGGCTACAGACGTCATTTTTCTGAACTTCTGTAAAGCCTTTGACAGTCCCCCACAACATGCTTCTCTCTAAATTGGAGTGCAACGGATTTGATGGGTGGACTGTTCAGTGGATAAGGAATTGATTAGATGGTCACATCCAAAGGGTAGTGGTCAACAGTGGAAAGTAGTGTCCCTCAGGAGTCTGTATTGGGACCAGTGTTATTTAACATCTTCATTAATGACATAGTCAAAGGGATTAAGTGCACTCTCAGCAAGCTTGCAGATGACACCAAGCTGAACGACGTGGTTGACACATCTGCAGGAGGATGGAATGCCATCCGGAGAGGCCTGGACATGCTCAAGAACTGGGCCTATGGGAATTCCGTGAGATTTAACAAGACCAAGTTCAAAGTGATGAACCTGGGTGGGACCAACTCCCGGTATCAACACAGGCTGGGGGATGATCAAGAGCAGTCCTGCAATGAAGGACTTGGGGGTGCTGGTGGGTGAGAGGCTGGACATGACCCAGCCGTGTGCACTCACAGCCCAGAAAGCCAAACGTGTCCTGGGCTGCATCCAAAGCAGCGTGGCCAGCAGAGAGAGGGAGGGGATTCTGCCCCTCTGCTCCTCTCTGGTGAGATCCCACCTGGAACACTGCATCCAGCTCTGGGGTCCCCAGCACAGGAAGGACATGGACCTGTTGGAGCAAGTCCAGAGGAGGGTCAACAGGTTGATTAGAGGGATGGAGACCCTCTCCTGTGAGGAAAGGCTGAGAGAAATGGGATTGTTCAACTTGGAAAAGAGAAGGCTTCAAGGTGACCTAATGGTGGCCTTCCAGTACCTGAGGGGAGCTACAAGAAAGAAGGAGAGAGACTTTTTACAAGAGCATGTAGTGACAGGACAAGGGGAAATGGCTTCAAACTGAAAGAGAATAGGTTTAGATCAGATATTAGGAAGACATTCTTTACTGTGAGCATGGGGAGACACTGATACAAGTTTCCAAGAGAACCTGCTCATGCCCCATTCCTGGAGATGCTCAAGGCCAGGTTGGAAGTTGCTCTGAGCAATCTGATCTAGTGGAAAGTATCCTTGTCCAGGGCAGGGGGATTGGAACTAGAAGATCTTGAAGGTGCCTTCCAACCTAGGCCATTCTATGATTCTAGGATGTCTCTTTCTGAAAGCAACTCAGTCTGGGTAATGCAGGACGTCTCCATTATATCCTCAAAAATGAGAACAATGGGAACAAATAGATATTTTCAGTAATCTCCATCCTAACTGAAACTAAAAGTCCACCATGGATCATCTGTCATTGGTGACCTCCTTCTTTCCACATCGGGACCAGGCTAGAACAGGGTGTGCAGTGCCCATCTTGCAAAAAAGGTTTGGGATCCCGCCTTCAGGTTTCGTTCCAGAGCCACAACAGTTTATGTCCCTTTCTGGTTTGAGTCAAACACTCTAGAACAAATGTGAAAGCTGCTGATTAAGGCCTTCAGGAACCAGCTCACAGGAATTAGAGCGAAAGAAAGAGACCTCTGGTTTTATGTCTCATGTATCATTCCTGGCAAAGTCAGTGTTCCCTAATGGATATACACCTTCCAGTGGGACGTCTAATCAGATATGAGTTACTCATCTGGAAGGACTTCTATACTTAACGAAGTCCCAAATGTACAAATGTAGGCATTTTAGGGTCAGTAGATGACTTGCTTACATTTGTACAGATAATCTCTGGTCTACATTCAAGGGTACACTTCCATATACTGAATCTTTTTCCAAAGCAGCACAACAGAGGCAGAAGGGCCCAGAGGGCTCAAGGAAAGTTCAGAATTTTCTGATGACCCAGTTTCTCACTTGCATTAAAATTTCTTCTGTGAAATCATAAATCAGGAGGAGTCCTTTTGGATTCATTTTTGTCTTAAAGGAGTTCTGAGCTAGAAGTTTCAAAAGGAAGTCCTTACAGGAAGCAAGACAGAATACAGAAAATCCCTGACAATTGAAATGTTAGAAGAAAACACTTCAGAGTGCTAATATCTGAGGGAAAAAGAGATGAGCTACATCCTTAAGAAGTCTATAAAATTCCAGCCCAGCTTTCATGTAACTGAAGGAGAGAAAAGCAGAAAAAAACCAACAAATGTGTTCACTCTTGCTAGTCCATGTGACCTTGTTGGAATGGATTTTGTGACAAAAACCTTCCAACACAGCACTGACACTTTCTGGTCACACCTGTGGTCTTCCAGCATTCTTAGGAATTATACCTCATTCTCCAAGGGAAAATGATCTGCCTATTCTTTCCACTCTAAATCTGCTGGCTTCACATTTATTTAGTCCCTCTGCTCTCCTAAGGTCCGTGACACAGCAGACCTGTCTTCAGCTTGGCTTTGGAATGTGGTGACGAAGCCCTTATGTCAGGTTTTTATGGTAAAATTGCACTCAGACTAAGTGGGGAAAATAGCTATGCTACCTAGTTCATCGTGGACCTGCACACAGTGGCCAGCAGTAGCATTTTGCAAATAAGAAATGGATAATTAGGAGCAAATTAATAGCACTTTATGAATATCTCTTAGTATCCCATAACAACTCAACTGCACACACATGACTTGGAGGGATTTGGTTGTGACAACAGGGTTCCCAAGTGGTCCAAAACAGAGGCCTTGTGCAGCTTCCTGCCACACCAGACAGGCTCTGCCCTGCAGACACATTATCCTACATCCCGATGGATGTTTGAAAGAGAGCATCCTGCACCTGTCCAGGAGCACAGTTGGCAATGGGGAAGGTCAGGATTCCTGCAGCTCAGCAGGACAAGGATGTGTAATGCAGGTACCTCTCTGAACACCTCACAGGAGTAGGAGGGAACTGGTGGCAGAACCTACATTTTTTCCCCTTACAGGCATTCCTGGCATCATGAATGCTGGGGAACTTCTCAAGAGCCCAGGATTGGAAAAAGGCCAGGATTGCCTGCAAGCAGCAGTAGCCCCAGGTTGCCGTGCTCTTTGCTCAAGGATGAAGTTTACAGCATGATCGGGCAACACAAGTGGCTTTATATCTCAAGTATTCCCCCTTTCCTCTTGTACATAATTCTGCTTTCTTTGTTGAATTTCAGAGTGAATTTTGTTGAATGTTGAAGTATTTTGTCCTAAATTAAGATGTATGCCCACAGATTTTACAGTAATACTCACTGTATTATGGACAACGAGCAGCAAATGATCATCAGTGATAATTCACCACCAACATATGATACTATAAAAGCTTTATTTCTGCACCCACAGAGACATTCCTGACAATATTTTTTTACTGGACAATAAAGTAAAAAACAGAGCAAGACTCTTAACAAGGAGTGAAGCAATGCTAGACTTTGAGGTTTGCTACACTTTTCTACTCCTTCTGGCACAATAAATATTTATAAAATAACTACATGATTCTTCAGTACTGAAGTCACTGTTGTGTGACTGCAGCAAGTCAGCACATTAATGCCAGAGTTAAACAGTTAAAATTACTGTGTAAACTTTTGATATTGCTGTTGTTGAATTGTCCCATTTTCTAAAAACTGATGATACCTAAATTTGGATGTCTGCTAGGCTTGTCTGCTTAGATATTTGGGATTGAGATTTTTTTTGTTAATTCTTCTGATTTTCACTTTCTTCTGATTTTCCAAGTTATGCGTTACTTGGCTGAGGTCTACCAAGACCAATACTACTAATAAAATAAAACAAGTAAGTACATAGGGATAGGATTTGGGGTTTTTTACTAAGAATTATGAAAAAATAGTAGACCCTTTAAGGGTAAAAAGAATACAGGTCATCTGCTTTCATTCATCTAAACTGACCTGAGACAAAATATGTGAATAATTTATCAACTTACATTAAACGAGAAAGGACAACCTTGAGTCATGGCTCAGCATCAGAACTCAGGATGTTTGCTATGTGGCTTACTACTGATAATTACTGTCCACAGAGGCCATGGATGCCATACTATTACTGCTTGAGAGAAAAAAACTGCAGCCCACAAATATCTGAACTGTCCTTCAGGAGAATTTACTTCTCTCCTGTTAAAAACTGGTCCTCAGACCAACCCTCACAGTAAAAGCAATATCTCCTTATCCACATAATCTACTTCTTGCACCATCTGTGATTTCTTTGAACGGTCAGACCAAAACACCAGTAAATTAAATCCGTTGCTCAGATGGCGTGATGATGCTCTGCCAACCAAGATAGAGATGTAAAAACATGCTGAAAAATTGGGGTAGGCTGTAAGAGCAAGAACTGATTGCCAACAGTAAGGCTGCAAAGAGAATCACTGAAGCTGAGTCTTTATTTTTGTAAATACCTTCTCGTCCAAGCTATGGGGATACAGATAGAGGCCCAGTTACCTGACTGAGTTGCAGAAGAATAGATGACAGATTCGATGCTTGCAAAGGGAAGAAGATAATCTGTATGCAAAGTATCAAAGTATATCACATACAAATATTGAATATGGTAAAAAATATCAGGAAGGAGCATATGGAAAGTAAAATATTCTGCTTTTATATGGTGAATGGTTTTGAAACAAATAGTAAAAGTACAATAAAAGCAAAATTTCCCTTGAGAGAAGATTGAAGCCCTTGTGATCATAACCGTACAAAAAAATAATAATCTGAAACATTTGGAAGATTACCACACAACTCAGAACCTTTTTTCTTTGTGTCATATCAGAAGGTTGAAGTCTGGATGCGAAACTTCACTTTTCTCAGCAACACATACATTCACCACGTTAGAATAGATGGTTCAGTAATCACCTCCAAATTAATAAGCAACAGTTGAGAGAGAGAGGTTTGACACATTTGCATGCACACAGTCTTCACTGCAATTTTAGGCAAAAGTTTAGCAAAAGAGATATGTATCTATAGCTGTATAGTGCTCATTAGTGCCTAAAGAATGAACTTTTTGATTGCTTAGTCTTCCAAATTCACTGTCATCAGAGTGATACCACTTGGAATCCAGAGCAGCTGGAAGAAGGATGGTACCCTAGGATCATAGAATCATAGAATATCCTGAGCAGGAAGGGACTCACAAGGATCATCAGAGTCCAACTCCTGGCCCTGCACAGGGCACCCCAAGAGTCACACCATATGTCTGACAGTCCTGTCCAAAAGCTTCCTGAACTCTGTCAGGCTGGTGCTGTGACCACAGCCCTGGGGAGCCTGTTCCAGTGCCCAGCCACCCTCTGGGTGAAGAACCTTTTCCTGCTTTCCAGCCTAAACCTCGCCTGACACAACTTGAGGCCATTCCCTTGGGTCCTGTCACTGTCACCACAGAGAAGAGATCAGTGTCTGCCCCTCCTCTTCCCCTCATGAGGAAGCTGGAGACTGCAATGAGCTCTGTCCTCAGACTTCTCCAGGCTGAACAGACCAAGTGACCTCAGCCCCTCCTCATACAGCTTCCCCTCCAGGCCCTTCACCATCCTCATTGCCCTCCTTTGGATGCTATCTAACAGCTCAATGTCTTTCTTATATTGTGGTGCCCAAAACTGCACACAGGACTTGAAGCGAGGCCACACCAGCACAGAAGAGGCTGAGGGAAGAGGAGAAAACATTAGGGTTCACCATTACATGCCATTGTGGTTCTGTCCCTTTCAAAAGCTGGAAAAAGTCATCGTGGTCATCCTTTTTTGGTGATCTAGTGAACTCTGAGTAAGGCTCTATATCAAGCTCACTTTACTCCTCATTGCCACTCTTGTCTTTATTCAAATTTTATATCTTGCCTTCCACATGTGCAACTAAGACAAGGAAATTTTTGATATAATCTTCCTACTAATCTCAAATAACCCCCAATGAACAAGAATTGCACTGTTTCTTCACATCATCATTAATGCAATTTCAGGTGCTACCAGTATAGTTCAGAGGGCTTTTTTTACTTATCTGTGCTTCAGGACCTGAACGTTCACAATAGATAATTTGCAGAAACAAATACTATGTTCCTAACTCTTTCAGACCCGTCCTCTTTAAAATAATGGGAACAAAGATAAATATTAACTCACTTAAAACAGGGAGTATAGGAAATAGAAAGGAAGCCAAAGATCCTGCCTGTTTGTAAACCAAACAATAACTTTGCAAATCAAGGCACTCACATGGACTGATAGACTCTTTCATGCTGTCAGGGTTCATTCATCCTACATAAATGCAGCAAAATGTGGAGAAACTAATGCCAAAACTTAGTTTCAGGTGTTCCAGGAGCAGTCATGGCACAGATCCTCCTGGAAACTACATTAAGATATGTGGAAGTGATTGGTGCCAGTCAACGTGGCTTTACTAAGCGCAAATCATGCCTGACAAATTTGGTAGCCTTCTCCAACAGGGTTACAGCATTAGTGGATGATGGAAGAGTCATCCTGCAAAAGGAAAGGCAGTTTTACATGACTTCTATTTTCATATTAAATTTACAACATGAGCTGCTATGGAATAGTCCAGTTTGCTGCACAACATGACTGTGCAGTCTGACAATATAAACAGCATGGAAAGATCATAAGCTGCTCATGAATACATCTGGCTTAGAGAACTGAAAGCAAATTTTGGGTAACTGTTAAAAGACAGTCACTTTACTTTTGAAAGACAGAAGTTCTTAAGCTATAAAAATCCCTTTTGATGAGAAAAAAAAGTCAAATGAAGTAAATTATACATTAGGAGGAATTCATATTTCCTGTTGAACCGTTCCCTATATAAAATTTTTTAAAATGCATGTTAATCCTGCATGTTAATGAAGTCCTAGATTTTGTCATTGAGCAGTATGGTTCTGTCCTGGCAGCCAACCTATCCAATTCTTTCACTACAGCTGCCTTTACCAGAAATTACCAACGTTTTTTACATAAAACTAGTGAGTCAGCTGAATTGTGCCTATACAGGTGAAGCCACAGTCCCTGCCCTTTGTGTTAAAATGGTCATGCAGTTTTGTATTCTTTCTTATTTCTGTGTGCATCTGTAAAACTTTCCAAATTGCTGGCATACACTACTGATGGGAATTTTTACGGCTCTATATTCATTTTCCCTAATCTGTACAATTGCTTTCAATACAGTCATTCCTCTGCAGAAAAATTCAAATTATTCTGGAAATTTAAATTCAGCAAGTTTTACATAATCACTGCTGTCTTAGTGCAGTATACATGCATTTCTGATCAAATCCCTAGGCTAACTTCAGAGTGTAGAATAATATCTCTCACTGACACAGTGCTTTATACACACTGTAATTAACAAACCACAGGAATACTTTCAAAGAAGTTTCTGGAAATACTAGAATATGTGAGGGTGTTTTTCTCCGGGATTTTTTTACTTTGAAGAAGCACATTGTAAGCACTTAAATAATTTGTGAGACCAGTGAGGATCTCCTCAAGCCCTTTTGACAGACAACTGGGATCTCAGAGGCTACACCTTGTTCATTCCCACTGAAAACACAGTTTCCACAGGTTTCCCATCACAAAAACCTCTCCAGGAATCAGGTGTGTGGAGGGAAAAAAGCTGCAGGCTGAGAGCAGATAGTCTCAGAGGTATAAAGAGATGTAAGAAAGATGATGGGATCTGGAAGCAGAAAAGAGGAACTACTGAAACTAGAAGGAGAAAATATGCTTAGAGGGGGGCTGGGGAGAAACCATGCAGAAAGACATTTAAGGCACTGTCTGTCCTTACACAGAAGGATAGACAAAGTAAAAGGCTATGAATGAATTAGAGGGGACTGTGGAAAGCCCTCAGAGGTAAAAGGACATCCAGAACTTAAGCAGGAAGGAAGAAATATATGAGAAGGGAGAAGCAGCGTCAAAATATTAGGAAGAACTGCCGTTTGGGAAACCTAGATTTTACTTTTAGTGATCAATTTGATTATATAACTAGGCAACTTGCATTATTTGTAGAAAAATGTGGTTAAATATACTCTGTGGTTTTGGGTTTTTAAAGCATCCTTAGAGTGCTGCACTAACTTTCAGGTGCATGAATTCAAGATAGCTTACTAGCCAGAGGTATTTGTCCCCTTTAAAAAACAAATATAGCTGACTGAAAGTACATCTATGTGAAGCCTTTTAATGCTAAATAGTGTGCATTAAAATATTTTTAATAAAAATATACATGAGCATTTGAAATCTGACCTTCTTCATTCCTGTTTTTCTGGTTTACACAAAGTTGGCCATCAGACCTGGAAACCTCATCAGTGGTGTTTACTGGGAAGACAAGTGCATATCTTAATCTAACCAAATGTCACAAATTAATGTCATCTTGCATATTGAAAGAACTCTTTTGATAATGACATTGTGATTACTTTTTCATAAATAAGCTTGGAAAGGTTGTTCTCACACTACAAAATTTGAAGTTTTTGCATGTAATATTCCTAATATGCACTATACGTAATACTTAGACCTATAGACTATGAATAGACTATACAAAATACATATTTAATGGAACTAAGGATATGAAATGCAGGCTTTAGCAGCAAGAAATACTGGAAATACCATTGTCTGTTTCAGATCAGTCCAGACCTGTTGTCAATATGGTTTATGGTATAATTTAATTTACACAACTAACACCAAATTTTCCACAGATGAAGGCTCACTTGAGAGCCACAGTTTCAAAGCATTTGGATCTTTTACTTTTGCTGGAGGTTTTTTTTGGAATTGCTAGCATGTTTTGCTGTAAATAGGCCATTAGAAACAGCTGCAGGCACAGCACTGTTTAGGATGTGGATTAGGAATCAGCGTGTAGTCATAAAAGGCAACAGCAAGCAATATTTAGACTGTGGTATCTGGGACTCAATCTGTCGTTTTTTAGCTGACAAGTGGGTCTCGGCGAGACCAAGGGACCTTAGGCTGGTTTACCTCTTCCTACATGTCTGCCCGTACTGAACATGTTAAAGGAACTCAGCCTCCAGAACACAGGGAAATAAAAAGGTTTCACAGGAAGTTTTATCAACCCATGGTGCAATGGATCACACTGGCTAGATTTGGAGTTTTACTTCCAATCTAAGAAAAAGACCTGCATTTTCCTCTCCTTATACTTTTTTAAAGGATGGTTTTGCCAATGGTGAAGCTATTCTGCAATATTTTAATGCACTGAAAATAGAACACTCATAAGTGTACCTAACTCTGACATTTTAACTGTCACCATGTCACACATATACTATGGTGAAGATTAATTTATGTTTAGAGGGTAAAACCCATCTTTGTTTCTCTGGCTAATCTAGTTTATTTTCCATTAAAGATACCATAAAACTTCTGGAAGAGCTGCTGAATTTCACATTTTTAATCAATATTTACATAGGCTTTTCACTCAAAACAAGAATTCTTTTTGCACCATCCCATATCTGATCCCGTCCTTTCTCCACTTTTGCTATTTGTCACAGAAAGCGTGCATTCACATTTAACTGAAGTTTATTTCCAGGAAAATTAATTCTAGGAAAAGAATGAAACATTTTCTTGAACTGAAACGCAATATGTAACAATTCAAAATTCTTTAAGCAACAGTTCTACCTGCTTTGATTTTTCTTCCAAAATAAATGCTCTTGAAAAACTGTCAAGTGAAAAGTCATCACTGAACAATGGCCAGGACTTGCAGAGGACTTGCAGGCCAGCAGCCAGCCAGAGCTAGAAACCCACAAAACAGCTTGACATGCAATGCTTTGCAATGCCAGGTTTCTCACTGTCAGCTCTGGTAAGACACTCAGTTCCAAGTATTTAGCATAGTATCTCCAGATTTATCCAACAATAAACAGGAGAAATATTTGTGACTAACATCAGCCTGCTGCCATCTTCTGGTGAAGAGTTCAGGACATTAAACAATGGCAAATACAATTGTTCCCCTTTTCCTGGACTTTTATCCCACAGGAAGACAAGGTGATATTACTTGTGCAGTAATTACTCAGAGAGAAACAAGTCAGTTAGTGATCTCACAAGGATTAAGGCCCCTTCTCATGAATCCCATTTAAGAGACAATTTACCATATATGCAATAATATGGACTGTCAAAAGGACAAAGTGTCTTCTGCATTGAGTAGTAGTTATTATTTTACTTGCAGAAATAGACTGATCCTGCAACAGTAAAACACACTTCAGAAGCCATCTATGTGCATGCACTGTAACTAGGGGAGGCAGAAACATGACTAAAGTCAGGAACGGCAGAATTGGATACTGAATAGGCAAAACCAGACTGTGTTATAAAGAGAAGCCACTCCACTCATTTCTCCTACCTGTGACTCTTTACTCTCACCTGTTCTTTGCCCTAAGCAAGCGCTGCTTGGAAATGTTCCTCACAGAGTGATACATCCTGGATCACTAGAAACTAGTATGTGACAAGGGGAGATACAGGATTCACATGCCCAAGCCAGCACTTCCCATATTCGCAATGACGAGCAGCACATACTTCACCCAATTTATCCAAACTAACTGTAAGGATAAGGAATACAGATGAGAACATTATCTTCAGTGCACTGCAGTATTAATTTTGATGATCAGAATATCCAGCAGAAAGCTTGATAGCAATTTGCAATCCCTTAGTCCATTTAATCCAGCCATAACTAGCTCTTGATAAACTGAGGTTGACTAAAATGGAAATTATTTAGAGTGCCACCATTTCAAACATTTAGATGAACGTGCACACCGTAAGACTACTAAGAAGGCAGTGCTCTCATAATTCAATGGAGCATCAAACACTTCTTGGGATACAACATGCAGGTCTGCAAATTACTCTGGCAGACCCAGCAACAAAACTGTTGGATGAACAACTTACAGAATGCTTTACAAGGCTGAAAAAAAATGATACAGTACTCAAACACAGTACAGCCACTCCTTTCATCAGGGAATAGGTAATTTAAACCTCCTGGTACACTCAAACATAAGCTTCACCACCACCCGAAAAGCAAAGAAAATGGATTGAAAGGCAGAAGTTCCATCTGACTTCAGAAACTACATCATCTATACCAGGACCAATCTTCAAAACTCTGCCAAGAGCAACTATCTGTGCCATCATAACACTGGCCCAAGATGTAATAGAAAGAGACAGTAATTTTTGACAGCTGTTCATTAGAAGGTACAGATGGAAATAATCCTTGAAAATAAGTTGATTTTTTGACTGCTTAATGAGACTATTTTTCTTTGATTTTAAAAGCAGATTTACTTCCCTGTTAATATGACCGCAAATTTTCTCTTTTTAATAGTTTAAAGTTTTAATTCTATTCTGGCATTTTAAGCTCCTACAATGCCATGCTGATGCCTTTGAAAGAAGTTACATCAGAACATCTGATGTCACAAACTCCCATCTCAATTTGCATTGCATTACAATGTAGTAAACTGTATAACACTTGCACTTACAATTTAGTACGTTTCTATTATTTTATTTAGTAAATATTTTCAAAATTTCTATTTTTGAAATAACATGTAAAAAAAATTATGTTAATTTAGCTCTCCTACTTAGGCAATAAGGTAAAAAAATATCACCAGAGCATTAAACTGTAAGTCCTTGATAAAGTCAGGATTTTCTAACCATTAGCACTCCCCACTAAGTGAAAAACAATGGTTTCAAGAAATACTAACTGATGATTAATACAGACTTCCAAATGTAAACCTGCTAAGCAGCAGGGTGAGGCCTTAGAGACAAATGCTGAGTAAAGCTTACTCACCTGACCAGCATTACCACAGAGATTGTTCCTCCTACTGCAGAAAATCTGCCTAAAATGAAAGCCAGCACAGCTGGTCAAGCTCCAAGAAATTATTCTTGGCACACTAATGCTTTGCATCTTTCTTCAAGATAACAGCTTTGATTTGCAAGAACTGACTAGTCATGCTCCCTGAGCATCTTAACTACATTGAAGAATGAAGGTGTGACCTCTGAATCTCAGTCTCAGTGCTGGTCTTTACTGGTATGACCAGCTTTTGGCAATCCCAGGTTCCTGAGATCAGTAGAAAAGTCTGAGTCTATGTATCAGGTTTGCGTGGCCTGGTTTTTGGTACCGGGGTGGGGCTACGGGAGTGGCTTCTGT